>LR752202.1:23908-101216 GCA_902729485.2 Mus minutoides | reverse complement strand
AGCTGGTTCAACCACTCTGGAAATCAGTCTGGCGGTTCCTCAGAAAATTGGACATAGTACTACCAGAAGATCCTGCAATACCTCTACTGGGCATATATCCAGAAGATATTCCATCTGGCAACAAGGACACATGTTCCACTATGTTCATAGCAGCCTTATTCATAATAGCCAGGAACTGGAAAGAACCCAGATGTCCCTCTTAACATCCTCTTAACCCAGTGTGTTGATTTAAAATTCTAGGGACTTACCTCCCTTCACCTCCTCACTGCCTATTAACTACCTCTGAAAGAAGCTGAAGGATTTCCCCCCAGGGTTTTCCAAAGCACATTCAATGAATCCAGCCAAAATCATGTAATTTCTAAGTACCAGACTCAAGGTTAGACTCTGGGGTGTAAAGACGAATTAGATGTTATCTCAAAGAATTTGATGGCCAATGATACATCTTCCCTTCCATCTTAAACTTAGCATTCTTGGGATCATCCTCCCATCCAAAGGCTCTCATAGTTATGAAGTTGGTTTACTTGAAAATAATGGGCAGCTGTTAATTCATCTTCTTGTGAAATATGATTAGTTGTAACCAACATCCATGTAATATCTATCCTTATTAATATTTTGAAAATTAAATTTGTTTAGTTTGCTTATTTTATTTGCAATACATGGTCGGGTCATAAAAAGGCTTTTGAGGCAAAAGAGCACTGAATGGGGCAAGCAGCCTCATGCTCTATTTTGAGAGTTGATGTGTCAGCCCTCCAATGTTAACACATTGCTGGTGGCTGGAATTTAAAAGGGAGCTGATTTCATGGGCACTCTGGCTTCAAGCATTGATTAAGGCTTTTTTAAAAAAAGGTTTATTTATTTTTTACGTATATGAGTACCCCGTAGCTGTATTCAGATACCTCAGAAGAGGGCATCAGATCCCATTACAAATGGTTGTGAGCCATCATGTGGTTGCTGGGAATTGAACTCAGGACCTCTTGAAGAGCAGTCAGTGCTCTTAACCACTGAGCCATCTCTCCAGCCCAAGAATTAGTGCTGCTTTCTGAGGATGCAGTTAAGTTATTTCAGGGGTGGGCTTTATATAAAAGGTAAAATCAGCTCTCTGTTGCTTGCTGATCTGTAATTTGCTCTACAGCCAGGCTGGCCTCACTCAGACCCATGTTTTCTCTTTCCTCTTCCTTCCAAGACCTACAAGCCTCTGCCATCACCCTCAGGTGGGATTTTGGTTCTTATTTTTATTTTTTAATTCTTTAATATACATCATTGTTGCGACTTTGGGGGGGGAGTGGTAAAAATCAAATAATCTATCAGGACCCATAGTTTTCTTTAGTATATGAAGACAAAATGTCACTGGTTTTAAAAGAGATGCTTTAGGATTGAATGCACAGTTAGAGTAGGTCAAAACTTAACACTAACTCAGCTCCAAATTTCAGTAGCCTAACATAATGAAAAGGTATTCTTCCTTTGCCCTGCTTCAGTACGAGGTGGCAGAGTAGAGAGCTGGGAAAGATGGGATCTGAAGGTAAGAGGTAAATCGATGGCCTCCGTTGCGTGCACCCACAAATCCAAGGCACCTGGAGCCCTCCAATAGGTCTATTGACTCTACTATAAGATGAGGGAAGAGGGATGTTGTACACAGGGTCGCTTCTGGAGGTCAGTTTGCAGCATATTGCATTCTGTAGTCATGCTGTTTGCCTCTATAAGGTAGCCTAGAAAGCTATTTCAACTCTATACTCTGATGAATTAGAAATGTTTGGTGATTTCTGTTAGTTTGTCTAACTACAGAAATAGGCAGAGGGAAAAATGTACATAATATGGTAGCTTCATGGGAAAACATTACTAGGTTTAGACTGAAGACATTAAAGAGGGGCCAGGTAAACTCAGACAACACACTTGAGCACTCTTGCTTCCAAGGCAAGTTGGCTACAAACCAGGTAGGAGTGGTCATACATTATCAACTGCCTATCCGAAGCTAGAACTCTCTGCTCAGTGTGTTTCCTGGCATTCATACAGCAGAATCACAGGGCCAGCATTCTTTGGAGAAAAGCTGACTTGGCCCTAGTTTAAGAGCAAAGTTAAAAGTATCAACTTAATATTTTAAATGGAACTGATAAAATAAAACATGGGAGAACGTGGAGTTCTGCAGAACTGTTGAATGTTATCGAATGTCTAAGAGCACAGAGTCACATTTAATAAGAGAATGCCAGTGCCAAAGAGACCTATTAGGAGGGTAAAGCAGTCAGGCACAGTGGCTCACACAACTATAATCCCAGTTCTTGGTAGACTGAGGTGGGCAAGTGCCACAAATGTGAATCTAATCTCGGCTCCATGTTGAATCCAGATACATCCCATATGGTTAATACAGGAGTCTCTTTCTTTCTCTTTCCCTACCTGGCCTCCCCTCTCTGTATATGTGTGTCTGTCTTTCTCTTTGTCTGTTTCTGTCTCTGTCTCTGCTTCTCCCTCCTTCCCTTTCTCCATGCCTCCCTCCCTCCCTCCCTCCCTCCCTTCTTCCCTCCCCCTTTCTCCCCACAAAAACAACAACAAAAATTTACCCAGAGTTCATCTGGATTACTGGTTGTGATAGTCTAGGTGTCTATAGAATGGTTTTTACTTTCTGCTTTCTAGTTTTAAGGACACCCAACAACTCGAAGAATACCAAAGATACAGGCTGCTCTGAGACCCCTTGCCCATTGTGTTTTCAGGTCTCCCAAAAATCCATGGTTGTACTGGTACCTCCCAACTCCCTCTTCAAGAAGCAGTGCCTTCCCTCCATTCCCTGATGAATCCACTTACTCCATTTCCATATCTAGACAGACCATATCATAGTGTATAACATGTTGGGTGAGCATATTAACTCTCTCTGTGTTAGTACATCTGTGGACCAGGTGAGCTCTTGTATCATTTTTTGTTTGTTTGTTTTACAGAAGAGCAACACATCAATAGACAGAATGAGTAATTATTAATGTCCAGTATGCAGCAGATGTACATAATCACATTTCATACAACTTTGCAAAAATACTATTATATCATTTACTTTTAAACTCTAAGGCATGAGTATCACAGAAGTTAAATATTGTTTTTCAAGATAACTAAATTGTCCCAGTGAAGACATGCATTTGAAATTTAGGGTTATCTTATTCCCAGATCTCCATTTTTTCATAAAGTCCAATGACCATAAAAATAATTTTGGTTTATAAACTATTTTCTCTTTTTTTTTATTTCACAGTTTTCCTAGACAAATTCGCATTTTTATAATGTGGTTCTTGGAGAATTAATGTTCTCTGACTAAATGTGGTAGCTCAATTTTATCAGTTACGATGTTTTTATATACTAGTTATAAAAAATATCCCCAAAGACAATGACATAAACAGATAAACAGCAAGCAAACAAGACTATGTTTTTTCTTGAGAGGAAGGTGAAATGAGAGAGAACTTCCAAAGCTGGTTAGTTTAGTACCCCAGTGAGGTCACCATGACTCCAATATCCATCCCCGTTTCTGCTCTCAACTACAGTAATTCCAGTTCATATAATGGCACCAGATAGCATCCTCCTTGCACATGTCTTAAGCAGGTTACAATGTTCGGAGGCAGTAAATGAAACTGCTAAACTAGTACTTTGTTTTAAGAGTGAGAAAAGCCTTCCCAGAGGCTCAACAGATTGCCTTTGATATGTTCTTGTCAAAATGATAATGCGTACCCACTCTTAAACTATCTGCTTTCCTAGGGGAGGGGAGTTATCACTCCTGTTGCAAGCTATACAGCTTTAGATCTTTAGATGATCAGTATGTGAACAAAATGAGAATAAAGGATCAAGGCAAAATATATTGCCTTATGGCAATATTTTGAGATAAAGTTTCCAAATTAATTTATTATAAATCATATGGAAAAATGTCAAATGGAAACTTGCTCTATTGATTTTGGGACTCATAGATTTCAACCTTTAGGAGTAATTTAGCTTAACACTTTGTCTTCTATCTGCAATGGCTTTTATAACTGCTATGTTACCTCTAATGTGTCATATCTACATCCAAGGAAGGGGTCAGCTGCTTACAATCTGTTCCCTCTGGGGCATTTCTTTTTCTTAAGAAGTTATTTCTTATGTTAAATACGTTGCTGTGGTTATATAAGCAGATTGTCTGCACAGCCACAGATGTGCTGTGTAGAAAGAAACATAGGCAGACTAAGTAAAATATTTCAGGCTGGCCAGTGACTGGTGTCCTGGTTGATTTTTGTCAGCTTGAGAGAAGAGAACCTCAAGTGAGAAAATTCTTTCATAACATGGACCTGTAGGAAAATCCACAGAGCGTTCTTTGACCAATGATGAATATGGCTGGGTCCAGGTCACTGAGGGTGATGTCAATCCTGAGAAGGTGGTCTTTGGTTGTGTAAGAAAGCAGGATGAGAAGGCCATGAGGAGCAAGTCAGCAAGCATCACCTTGCCATGGCTCTTCAGTAGTTTCTACTTTGATTTCCTGAACAGACTTCCTTTCTGTGGACTATAACTGCAAGCTGAAATAAACCCTTCCCTCCGCAAGCTGCTTCTGGTCCCAGAGTTTTATCACAGCAATAGAAAGCCTAACTAATATCGTTGGTCATAGGTTTGTGATTTAAGTGCTAAATATGATATTTACCAGCTGTATAAGGAAAGCACTCCATTTTTCCTTGTACCTTCTCAGGCCTTAATATCCTTGACTGTAAAGGGACTCCTACAGTGGTATCCATTTAGTGAAATTGAGTCAGTATGTATATAGTCTTAACATTTAATATTAAAAGTAATATTGAGCCGGGTAGTGGTGGTACATGCCTTTCATCCCAGCACTTGGGAGGCAGAGGCAGGCAGATTTCTGAGTTCGAGGCCAGCCTGGTTTACAGAGTGAGTTCCAGGATGGCCAGGGCTACACAGAGAAATCTTGTCTCAAAAAAAAAATTTTGACCAAGAAAATTCTCAATAAAACAGTAAAAGTGGTAAAGTCACTCTTACTTCTAAAGTTTATTATGATGATTAAATGAGACCAAAATTACAGCTAGCACTCTCTGTCTCTCTGTCTCTATCTCTGTCTCTGTCTCTCTCTCTCTCTCTCTCCCTCTCTCTCTCTCTCTCACACACACACACACATCTCAGGTTTCATATGCCCAATACCTGTTTGAATGTTTTGTTCCCCTTGTAAATTCATGTTGAAGTAAACCTGGTAGACCATCACTGAAAGGTGTGGCCTATGGAAGGTGATTCCATCTCTTATTACACATGTGAGAATGCCCTCTCCCCTCCATAGGGTGCAGGTACAGGCAGAATTTTGAAAGTACAGCTCTCACAAGCTGCTAATTCCATCTTGTGCTTGGGTTTAGCTGCCTTGGATTCTCCTCTACTAGTTCTTCTTCAAGCTCTTGTTGTAGACTCCATGTTTCTGTGTAGGCAGGCCTGCAGCTCTTGAAGCATATTTCCCTATTTATTGGACCACAATCTTTTCAAGGGCTGTGACAAATCTTACTCATTTCTTTTTCTGTAACATACAATTCCTCGCCACAAACGGGTCCTCAGCATATATTTATAGCTGAATTAACTTTTCTCCCCTGCTTTCTGTAAAACACAGTACAGGATAAGAATTCAATATGTCTATCTATTGCTATATTCATCATTATATGAAAAACATAATTGTGTAGATAATGGGATAGAAAAAGTAGGAACTTCCAGTATTTGAGATATCTATGTCTATTTAATTTTTTTCCTAACCAGATATCTGCCCTAATCAAATGTCTTCATCTCTTCTATGTCATTCAATCTGTTATTGCTCACTTTCTAATTGCTATGATAAACACCATGATCAAATCAACTTGTGTAGGAAAGAGTTTATTTTGCTTACATGCCCTGAATACAGCCTATTACTGAGGGAAGTCAGGTCAGGAACTCAAGCTAGAGACAGAGGCAAAACCATGGAGGAAGGCTGCTTACTGGCTTGCTCTCTCTAGATCGCTCAGTTTACTTTCATACATACCCAGGACCACCTGCCTAGCGATAGCACACCCACAGTGGGTTGGACATTCAGTCATTAATCAGTCAAGAAAATGTTTCACAGACCTGTTCACAGTCCAATCTGATGGAGGCAATTCCTCAACTGAGGGTCTTTTGTAGGCTTAGCATTTTCAAACTAAACTTTTATTAAGGGTTCTCAGTCACTTTGACCCCTGTTCTAGTCCACCATCCAAAGGTAGGAAGAAAAAGATGGCAAATAGGACAAGAGTATGTGAACCTGTTTAGAAGTAGTTCCTTGGGAAGATTCTAATCCCTGTTTGTCAGGATACCAGCAGTCCAGTTCAGTAGTGTCAGTATACCAAACATGAATCAGCAGCAGCGGCACCATCCAGCAGAAACAGCCAGGCCTCCACCAAATCTGCACGAGTCAGTGGGAGCAACCAGGACCAGCATGAACTCCAGGAGAAGTTCTCTCAAAGAAGTGATGATCAGTGAAGATGAACACTTGATACAAAGCTAGCTGGGCAAGTGCTTCATCACTGTCAATTGAATCCTGTTTATACTCTCTCCAAACACCATGTGTCTCCCCTCACCGGTCTTGCCTCAGCAAGATACTTTGTGAATATACACCACATGACATTACCAGAAACTTCCATTTCAGTCTTTCTTCTCAGATTGGGTCAAGTTGACAAAAAGTTAAAAAAAAAAAAAAAAAAGCCAGCACAGAGTTTTATCTACAAAGACCAGCCAAGCCAATGAAAGGACTTCATGTCTTTTGGACCAGTTTCCTGTTCTTTGTTCTGGCTGGGGCCACAGTATTTTCAATTCATCATATGTACTACAGGTAGAAGAATGGATAAGAGTTGGCTGTGTCCTTGAATAGCTTATGGTCCAATGGGAGAAGAGCACAGTAATAAAGCCAGAACTCTGCGAGCTGCCAGTGTGCTCACTGCTTATGTACTGAGCATATTCGGCCAGGTTATATTTTAAATGATTAAAGTACAAGTTTGATAACTGTTACTCAAAGCTTGCTTTGCCCAAATCATTTATTTCTTCTGTTCAAATGGTTGCCTGGATCTCCAATAAAATATGATAGGTGTCACATTAAATCAAAACATCAATTCATTCAACCCAGTCCTCTCTCCCTAATACCCTTTAAGGTAAAGCTTGGGGCAGACAAGAGTGATTTATAATTTCATGCCATAGATTTAAAGCTCAAAACTAAACAATTCTTATAACCATATGGATTTCTCAACACAGATTAATTTGTAATGTTGATTGGTACTCTCTCACAGAACATTGAAGTCACACATAGTTCTTAGGATGAGGCTGTGCATTTGCTGTGCTTTTAGAGATGTTGACCAAGGTCCAGCCTACATATATTAGCAGCCCTAAAGAGCTGGTCCACACCATGGCTGCCTTTAGCTTTGTGTGTTACTTTCTTTTAAAATCTTTGCTACACCTGAACATTTAATAACTCTTCAGTCCTTACCTACACCTTGCTGCGAGAGGAGTGTGACCCTTTCACTTTTTTGATCTCCAAGAACCTGTCCAAATGAACTATTTCTTGAGGAATGAAGTAAAACATTCCGTGAGTTGATGTCTGTTTTGGCTTCAGCTGGGCTTGACTGCGCACACTGTGTTTCTTATGATCGTCTGGCTGGCAGTGCAACTCTTGGTCAGGAAGGGGAGATCATACCGATGTTTTTATTTCTCAGTCTTCACCCTTCCCTCCCCTCCCTCTCTGACCTTTTCCTGAACTTTCCCTGAGACCAGAGTTTGATTGCAGCTTTGTTTTGTGCTTTGGACAAGAGTTTTGGGTCATCTGAGGTCATTTCTCATTTTATCTACAGTGGTTTGCCCTCCCCAGTTCCCAGTGGAAAAGCTTCAACAAAAATACATCTACACATAGGTCTTAGCTTTCATTGAGTTCTTTGTTTGCAGAAGAGGTTGAGTTCTTTTTCCCAGGGGCACTTAATGTCTTACACAATGTTTTATTAATTTTTTTTAAACAACCTTTTAGTTCAAGTCCAGATTCTGGATCTAGAACCTTATGGATGGCTGATGCTTCTTATAGTTTTAATCACAGAAGAAGCCTGCCATGTTAAAGCCATTATAGAGGAGCTAAGAAGAAGGGCAAGGATGCCCAAGATCAGAAAGATTCAAAAGTAACTAAATTCTCCAAATGAAGAATACAGAGCGACCCCACGAGGTGCACAGCACAGGGTTCCACAGGAATGGGGAGAGTGAATGAGTGAAAGTTAGGGATGAAGAGAATTAATTTAGGGCTGAAAGTAGGCTTGGGATCATGATTGCAGGGAGTTTCAATCCACCATGGTGGGGATAGCATGGCAGAAAGCGAGGCTCACACAGCAGCTCAGAGTGACAGAAATATGAGGTCAAGGGGACTGTTCACTTCGTGGTCATCCAAGAAGCAAGAAAGACAGTCAGTAGCCAAGGCTACTAATGTGGCTCCCCTCCCCTAATCAGCAACGATCTTTTTTCAACAGTCCACTTTGGAGAAATATAGAGATTAAGCGGAGAGGATATTCACCTGCCACCCAGACCCTACCCCCCAGAAACAGACCTACTTCCTCAGTCTAGACTCAGCTTCCTATTGTTGCTATGTTTTATTTCCTTTTCCTCTTCCTTTAGGTTTAATTTGATGATATTTTCTTTTAGCTTGATCTTTTTTTTAGAACTTATTTATGCTAGCTCTTAGTATCTTTCATTGTGTACACTGTAAGGCATATAATTATATTTAGCTATAAGTGCCATTTTGGTTTTATCTCAATAGCTATGTTTTTATGCTTTTCTACTTATTTATTTTTAAATATCTTATCTTTTTGTTGCAATTACTTTTCTGAACTAGTGGTTGTTTGAGGGAATCCTGATAAATTCCTATAAATCTGAGAAACTTCTAAAAAATATTTCTGCTATTATTTTCACCTAAATCCACTATGGTCTGACATATATACTTTGAAATACTACAATTTGGAATTTGCTTAGATTTTGTTTATGAACCAACACAAATATAATAATTTTGATTATATTTTATGTGTATATATTAATAATATGTATACTAATATTGTAGAGTATATCATCTAGATCAAGGTCTATGTAGACATGTTTAGTTGTAATTCTACTATATAGATATAGATATCTTTTTGGACACATCTCTATGTCCACATGTCTGTATCTATGTCTTAAAGCTGCTTACCATGTGTTTTAAATGATTTAGGTGTGAGTGTTACTTTTCTCAAAATCATTGTCACCTAATGATTTTACTCAGTATTTCAAGTCATATTATTTTTCATTCATTCACTTTCAATCTCTCTAGGTTTTTATATTTAAGACATGCTTTCGTAAAGAGTATAGTGTGTGCTTCATCCATCCATTGTGATACATTTTATTTTTTAATTCATGTATTAATCTATGCACATTTAGTGTAATGGGTACAATTTCTCATCTTAATACATGCATTTTGTATTTTGAATGCTTATTTGATTATTTTTATTCTTCCTTGTTTTTTGTTAATATTTATTATTTGTTACTTTTCTTCATTATTCACTTTTAAATATTCTTTCAGTGGTTACCATAGAGACTTACAATATGGTCTTATGACTAAGAGAAGTTTGGAGTGTTAGCAGCTCTTTGAAAATTCAATGACCTTAGAATATGCTATCATGATAGAACATGTAGCCTTTCTTCTTTTCCTGCCACTGATATCATAACTGCAGATGTACAAATACTTTAAATTCTCCATGTTTGTCATACATTTCCCAACTTACCTCTACTATACCCTCCTTGTCATCCAGTTCTGACATACCTCTTCCTAAGTATCTTAGACTCCTCCGTGGCCACAGACTGGGCTGCGCCCACATTAGCTGCTGGCCCACTGCTGTGCTGCTCTGGCCTCTTTAGGTCCTCACCTCCTCACTGACCACTCCAAATACTAAGATATCCAGAGGCTGAAACTGGAGATTATTTATATTTTAATGTCTTCTTACTGAATTCGATACCTGACACTTTGCAAGCACATGTTTATGGGCAAGTTACATGACAAAGATACCCCCACCCACCCACTGAATAGCCTCTGTGGTGTTTTCTGAGTTCTTCTATGGATTAGTCAAGCATTGACTGACTCTTAGGTCCTTTTAGTAATGAGGGGAGCACCTGTGTCACCCTCATTGTACAGATGAATATATTAATGTTCAGAGATTTTATGTTTCTCAAAATCATAAAGCCAGAAAATGACAAGGCAAAGGTACAGAGTCTAGGCTGACTCCGGAGCACAAAGGCTCATCACAAATGCACAGACTAACAAACTTCTTAACATCTGCCGGAGCCATTTCCTTCCCAGTTTCCATCAATTACTATCTAGAGTTGAACACTGATGACAATGTCATCCCCAGTAGAAGATTTTCTGGATGATGGTCACCCACAGTAAATGCTTACAAATAATCTAGAAAGTAAGTGAAAATGCAATTGTTATCATACATAGGTCTAGCAAACAAGTACCTGAGTTATTAATATTCCTGAGGTAGGATGAGATTGGAATGGGCTAGATAACTGACCAGTATGAAATTCAAATTCTCTTCAAGATCTATGTGTGAATTAGACTCTTGGAAACAGATCTGAGCTGTTTCAGGCTATTTGTATAGATGGCTTTAAGTGAATTCTTTGTGCCTGCTCATTGAACACAATCATGCATATTCTAGAGGCACAAGAAAATGCCAGTGTGCTAAGCATGGTGGCCTCCCTTTTCTACAAAGATAATAAGGATCAAAGCATTATACACAAGTTCACTGTGATCTGAGGGAGTTAAAGAATCTTCTAGAAGAGATTGACTTCTGAAGACCGAGCCAAGTCGCACCCCAGAGGCTGCTGAACACCGGGGCACTGTTTCCTTCCTCTCAGAAGCCTCCTTGGGGCTGTGCCAAACTCACATCATGTAGAATTCGGACATGGCATGCCTGATCCTGAGAGGCAGACACTGTTCTAGGGTAACCTTTTGGAGGCAGCTTCATCTTGCTGCCCGGGAACATGTTTCTTGGCTTTACAGCCAAGAATATGGGGAGGAAGTAGGAGGAGCTTTTGGATACCACACGTTGTCTTCATAGTATATTATTTCAATGTCCAATTCTTTTCAGTTTCAGCAGCAGCCTGCCTGGAGTTTCACGTTCCAGGTAGTGACTGATGGGACAGGTGGGACTTGCTGCTTCCAGTAAGGAGAGAAGGTTTTATATACTAGAGCTGCTATGCAAATTTGCTATGCAAATCTAAAATGCCATTACATCATGCATTACATATACTGTGATGGGAAGAGTCAAAGAAATCATGCTTAGCTGCAGGAACAAAACCTAAGATATCGGTTGTGAAAATTGGCTCCCTTAATTTAATTGGAGTTAAGAGAATTTAGAGACCTTGCTTTAACCTAGGGAAATAGGAATGAAAATGGGTTTAGGAGATTAAAAGGAATGCATTTGGGGATTTATTTAGTAGAAAGAATTAACTCGTGGTGTTGTCTATGGTTTGTAAAACAGAATGTATTTTCCAAAACACACTAATTCTGTCAGCTAATGTGATCCTCTGAGTATCCTATTTGTACAAGTGAAGAAGTTAGGTATCTAAGCATAGGTCCATTGTCTATTGCCTGTTGTCTAGGAAAGACAGTGGGAGCTAGAAACCGAGACCCAGTCTTCTGGTTCCAAATCCTATTAATGTTTTCCCTGGAATATAGAGTCATTGTTGAAAGTCCTCAGTGTATTTGGAATAAGATATGACTATTACATCATTTCTAGCATGCTGCCTAACTTTAGACCAAAGCACTGGGAGCACAATGACATTTGTGTGGGCTTGAGGGTTTTGTACTGGGCTTGGCACTCTTGTATGGAGGAAGTCATACAAAATTATCCCGAGGGCAGCAGTTTTTCAAGATAATTCCTATTATAGGTACAACTAGTACCTTGACCTGTACACTGACCACAAGACCCAATACTTCCCATCACTCAGCCTTCCTCTTCCCTCCCTTGGGAGTAGAACAGATTTTGTCAACAAATGTGGTTTGGGCACTGCACTGGGCACTATGGGGAATAGAGGAGAGTTTTATTGCAAAGCTCTAGATCCCAGGAGCTTGAAAGTGAGACTAATAAATGCACATGTAGAAAACCCGTAGTGCCAGTTCTCTTAGAAGAGGTGATTCCAAGAAAGAAGAGACCTAAGAGAGAAACTGCAGCAAGCTGGGACCTTTACAGGGCGCCTCAAGGAGGAGCTGAGTAGACTGAAGAGGGCAGACACTTATCTCCAAGTGAAGGAACAACATTAGCCAAAGCTTCTCAGACACTGGAGCAAGAGGAAAAATGGGTTGTTTGATCTTTCTCTTATTAAACATATGTACAAGTACGTGTGTGTGTGTGTGTGTGTGTGTGTGTATGCATGTGGAAGCTGGAGGACAACCTTCATGGTAGTTTTTCAGTTAATTCTACTTTGTTTTATGAGGCAGAGGCTCTCATTGGCCTTGAGCTCACCAAACAGGTCAGGCTGGCTTATTGGTAAGTCCTAACAGGCATCTGCCTGTCTCTGCCTCCCCACTAGCCCTGGAATTAGAGGCGTGAGCCACCCTGTCAGGCTTCCCCCTCTTTCTTTTATGTGAGTTCTAGGGAAGGAAACTCAGGTGCTTACGCTTGCTAGATAAGCACATTACTATTGCCCCAGTCCCTAGGCAGTTCTTTCACGGGAAGGATACCTTAAAAACCAGACAATTCAAAAGCAGGAGCAATGGGAAGAGGCTTATCTTTGGTGATCTTACTGCAGATGCTACCCTTGCTAGACATGCCTTTACTGTCGTCAAGGATGCTCTTGGAGAGGTGGACCGCTCATACTTAAGTATATGTGATTCTGAGGGAAGAGAAAGTTGTGGACAGATAGAAAAGAAGGGTGCAGAGGTGGTAGGTTTCTATCAAACATATCGCCCCATGGGATGAAACAGTCCACAAGACACATGCTCTCCCTTGTCTTTGTGCTGATTTCTGCCACTTACCTCCCTCTGGGAGATTTTCCCATTTTCTTTCCTCTTCCTTGCTCAGTACATACTTTTTCTGCTTATGGAATATCTGGTATTTTTAGCCCAAGCAGTTGCTGTGGCAACCACTAGAGCTGAACATTTTGTTTCCCAAGAACAAATGCTTGCTTAAATATAAAAGCGATTTTCTGTTGTTCAAAAGAACTGAATTTTCTAGCATGTAATTCAGCGCATGTGAGTGAAATTGACATTTCTCTCCTTGTATGGATTCCCACCATGGCCGTATTCTCCAAGGTTGGGGGAGATAGGATTAATCTTTACACCAGATATAGTGATATTTTTCAAAAGGGAGACTAAGAAATGATTTTATTATATTTAATTTGCTCCAATATTTTGGAAGGCATTATCAAGGAGTACTCCAGAGAAGGAGATGGGGTTGCTGCTTCTTCCTCCATAAGTGAGGAAGTGAATTCACAGACAACCTTATCTGGTCCTTCAGTAAAGAGATGCCATCTTTCTTGTGCTTAGCTTACCTGCAGACAGTACTAATGCTGAAGAAAACAACTTTCTGATGAATATTTTGACCTTTCTCTACTTTCTAGAAATTTTCTTGACCAAGTCTGAGTATTCTTTTGATTTTTTTTTACCCCAAGAACACTGCATGCACACATTATAGACTGTAGACTGCAAACATCTCTCTATTTTGGTATCCAAGACTCTAGAGCTTATTCTAGCATCTAGGTTTTTTTCCCAAGTACATTGGAGTGTAAGAAACGACCTCCCACACATTTAAATGAGAAATTCTTAACACTGACTGTGTGAACTCGGGTGAAAAAAAATTCACAATGTTATTTTTGCTAATCTCAAATGAAGATTCATTATTATCCTTCTCTATAAATACAGATAACAAAATTCTGATGGTCACTTTGTCAGTACTCTGAGCGTCATTCCATTACCATTGTAAGAGTTATTTAAAATGTTTGTGCCTTCTTATCATTATGTTGAAACTATGGGAATCATCATATATACAGTAAAATACACACAGACACACACTCACAGACACACACAAACATACACAGATTCATACTAACAGACATACACAGACACATACACACATACACACATAGATAGACCCACACAAACAGACACACAGAAACACACACAGAAACATACTTACAGACACACACACACACACACACACACACACACACACACACACACAGACAAAGGAAAAAAACCTCCTAAATAGTTGTTTTTATGTTGGAAATTACACTTGAATATAATTGTCTTATATTATAATGTTTTATCTTATATACTTAATTTTTTTTTAGAAGAAGGGGTTTTCAAGACTATCAAAACAAACATTTCCTAAAGTCTCACCTGTTTTCTTGCGGTAGCAGGCTGCCATTTCTGTATCATTGGCAAGCTCAGGCTTAAGGAGTCAGTTCACTGAAGTTTGGATCGTAATCTTCTGTAACATTACCTGGATTTTGTTAAAAGAAGATGTGGTACTTTGGATGAGATCTCTCCCACAGGTCTTGTACATATGAATATTTGGTCCCCAGGTGCTGACCCTATTTAGGTAGGTATGGACTTGCTAGTGGAAGTATGGTCACAGAGGGACCAGTGTTGAGACCTTAAAGACTTGGACATTCTGAGTTTTCCCTCCCTGCTTCTTCTTTGGTTTGTGGGATGTAACTCCTCATCTCTCAGCTTGCTGCTTTAATCACTATGCCTGCCTGCTACCACACTTCCTGGCTGTAATGGTGATGGGCCCGTCCCTGTGGACCTAATGACAATGATTTCTATAAGCTTCTTTGGTCATGGTGTTTGATCTCAGCAATAGAAAACTAACAACTATACTACTACATGAAGCTTGCCTTCTTTAGCTGGAAAGATCAAGACTTTTTATTTTTTTTTTCTGAAGAACCTGTTGGTAAAAAATCCCTATCACCTCAGTCCTGTTCTATACTCTATTCATGGTCTCTAAAAGCCAAAAATGTCATTGACATTCAGAGAAAACTCAGAGGAAGAAATGGCATAAGGGTATTATCAAAACTCTGAGATCAAATGGGAGTATTTGAAGCAGGAAAAGACTTAATAGAGAAGTTACAATATAGGCTGGAAAAGAGGTGAGGGCAAGCTACCAATAGTTGTCCAGAGATCAGGAAATTTAAAGAGCTGCAGGATAACATCACTGACCTCCAGCTGCTGCTGCAGCAGATGGTACAATTCACTGATGGACACCTGGAAGCCACTGACCAAGGTCACACCACTCACTAACTAGGCCCACCCTGTTCACACCACGGCCCATCACTGCTGCAAGAGCCGCAATCTTTTTGTTTCTCTCCTGCTTTTTCAGCTCCTGGTTCTTATGGTTGGGGTCTAACTCTGAACCGTACTGGTTGGGATTCTAAGAAATATAGGTTGCAGGTTGCTGGCCTCGGGGAAACAGGTACAGTAAAGTGGCTGGGCGTTGTCTTAGTAAGGGCTTCCCATCACTGTGAGAAAAACACCAGGACCAAGTTGGGGAGGAAAGTTTTTCCTTTTGTTTGTTTTGTTTTGGTTTTCTTAAGCTCTCACATCATTCTTTGTCACTGATGGAAATGAGGGCAGGAACTATAAAGGCAGGAACCTGGCTGCAGTAGCAGAAGCAGAATCCTTGGGGAAGTGCCTCCTAGCCTGCCTTCCAATATATCCCAGGGGTGACAGTGCCCACAAGGGAATCCCACAGAAATCATCAATCAATAAAATCCTCCACAAATTTGCTCATAGGTCAATGTGGTGGTGGCATTATTGCAATTGATGTTCCCTCTCCTCAAAAGTCATAAACTCACCAGGATAGGAATATATATCAGGAGAGGAGCATTAAGCCAACACACAAGGGTGGTAAATAGATCTTTAAGGGGAAACTTGCCATTTGCTGTTAGGATATCTGAGTACAAATAACCTTGGCTTGTATCTTGAGAAAATTCATCCATGTCTCCTCTGAAGTGTAACTTCTACACTTACACAGAGTTAGGTTTTTAAATGGACCGTGGTCCAATTTAGATAGAGTATGGCCTCTTCAGTTCTGAATCTCAATACTTTTGAGGATGTGATTTCTTGCAATTCAGCCACTGGAAGTGAAGATTGAGTCTCTTCATAAGTGTTGATAAAGGAGTACAGTGTCCCTGGGAAGTAGAGCTTGTTGGACAATGGGCTGAGGCATTCTAGGAGATTTTCCTTGAGATTCACAGAGACCATGGCCATCTCTTTATCAACTGCACACCACTGTGTGAGAGTTCTTTAGAGATAAGTCCCAATTAACATAGAGCATGAATGTGTGAGGCAATCAAGTATTCTGAAAAATCTGTTCATCTTTTTCATATTCATCTTTATCATTTCTTCTACTCATTCCATCTCCTCATCACCAAGTACAAGTGAAGGAAAAATGGGCCAAGAACACAAATGAGTCAGATATATCATGTATGTCAAGGCAATGTGGAGTAGACAAAAGGTACTTTGCTGTTATCCTGTAATGACCTGTTAGCCTTCTGGGGATCTTAGCACGAGCCTCTGAAGAAGGTCATCTTTTATCCCATAGCAAGGATACCGAGGAGGCTGGCAACACTGTTCATAAGGGTAAATTTAATATCTCAAGGGAACTGAGAGTGCTGTGTGACCACTTATCAAGAGGAAGCACGAGAAAGGAATTTTTGAGTAGTCAGCTGATTTGACAGCTTATTAATTCCAAAGTGAAAGGGTTGTGTCCAGCTGATGGATCTGATCAACAAGAATTTTCCAACAAGAAAGGAGTTTCAAACCCGGCGTGGTGGCTCACGCCTTTAATCCCAGCACTTGGGAGGCAGGTGGATTTCTGAGTTCAAGGCCAGCCTGGTCTACAGAATGAGTTTCAGGACAGCCAGGGCCACACAGAGAAAACCTATCTCTGAAAAAGCAAAAAAAAAAAAAAAAAAAAAAAAAAAAGAAAGGTGTTTAATATGTAACTTAAGACTTTTTAGAGGGTAAGCCTGGGTTTCTACAGTATACCAGCAATTCTTTTTGTATTTTGAGAGTGAGGAGACTTCCAGGTAGGGGTGGGGCAAGATCAGGTGCCCAGACTTCCTGGCACTTTAACGCATTGAGAGGAGATAAGACAGTGGAAAATAGCCTGGTTCAAAGGAGACCTGGAAGCTCTCTGTCTACTTTTAACCCTAACAGAAAAATCTATCAAATCAGTGTTTTTAAAGCAACTATTGATCACTTATATGTAAAGATCAATGCTAGAGCTGTTGGGAATTCAAAAAGGAAAAATACATGTTTTTTGAACTAGAAAATTTATAAAGCGATCAGAATGAATAACATCTAAATAACTTTGATATAACTGTAATGATTGCTAAAACGTGGTCACAAACTACATCTCATTAGAGAAGAATTTTCCTTAGTCTATGAAATGGAGAAGCTGTCTTACAAGATCTGAGCTTAGGATAGAACTGGGTTGGCAGAGCACGTGTCTGCAGTATACAAAGCCTAGGTTTAAGTTCTCAATGTTGTTTAATAAAGCCAGGGGTAGTAAGTCATACCATAACCCCAGGACTTAGCAGGTAGAGGTGGGAGGATCAGAAGTTCAAGGTCATCTTCTCATCTATGTGGTGGGTTTGAGGTCAGCCTGGGTTACATGAGACTGTGTAAACATTTTTGTTTTGTTTTGTTTTAAAAGAAAATCATGATCATAATAATTATACTGGTTAGTTTTTTATTGTCAAGTAAACACAACTACAATCTACTTGGAACAGGGAACTGCCGTTGACCATGTCAGACTGTCCTATGGTCATGCCTGTAAGAGGCCCATATTTTGGTGCTGAACTATGACCTGGAAGCTGAATTAAGGTCTTTCCTCCTCTAAGCTGCTTTTGGTTATGGTGTTTATCACAGCAACAGAAATCCATCTAGGACAATGATATTTGAGTGGCTTGAAAGACCTAGAAGGAAGTGGGGGATCTGAATAAGTGAGTGGGAGACTAGGAAAGGAAGAGGGACAGTCCTCCACTCAGAACTCAAACTTGAATGGAGGCTGGACCTTGGAGCTGAAAGGACATCATTGGAACAAGTGCGAATGGCTCTGAGCCCAATGTCAGTAAACATAATTCCTGTGCATATCAAATGAGGTATCTTTAGTCAGACTCAAAAGGTTGTGTATTGATCAGGTGACAGAAATGTGACCAGACACCCACAGGCATCTAGCCCAGCATGTCTTCTTGGAGCCGTCAGTTGTCATTAGCTAGTTCATTGCTTGCAATGACTTTGTAAAGATTGACTGTCATGGATAGTGGGAAATGACTGTGTTTGTTGTCCCTGGGTCAGGCAAAACTGTATACTCACTGTCAGGCATTGTGGTAGAAGTGAGCAATAGTGTGATAAAAGTGAGACGCAGTCAATGCTTTCAAGACTACAGGCCTTGGGGAGTACAAATACCCATTGTCTCCTCACAGACCTGATGCCTGGGAAGAAAAGGAATTATGGCATGTTGGGGGAGGATGTAACAGAAGGAATAATCTACAGAGAGGTACGATTATTCTCCCATGTTGAGGGGACAGAAAGGCACAGAATGACAAAGTAATCTGCCCCAGATTCCCTCCTCCCAGATTCCCCCCTCCCACCGGGTACAACTGCTTCTGGGGGTGGAAAAATGTTAGGAGGTTGGAAGGCAGGAGCGATGAGTAATCTCAACATAAAAGGAATCTTCATTTTTTATTGAGATCCATTTAAATACCATGGTAGAGAAACACAGAGTGTCAGCAACCCCTGCCAGTAGAGACAGATGACGAGCCTGCCTTCCATCGGAGGCAGCAACAGAGATGCGAGAGTACATTTCCTAAGCACACCATCATTTGCAGGTTTTCAATACATCTGCACAGAAACCAAGAGAACGCTATGCAAATTCACCTTAGTCTAAAACCAGGAATTCCATAGAGAAAGTTTTTCCTACTTTCATCTAGTCTTACTTCAGCTGGGCTGTGTTTTCCCTAGGTCCATGGTTTCTGCAACTGAGCTCTGTCCAGATTTATGATGAGGTTTAGTGTGGATGGCTTTTAGTTAACGAGAGTAAGAGGTGACGTGGGAGAAAGGCGAGCCACAGATAGCTTCGTCTCTCTTTACGCTTGAGTTCTACAGCTTCACTTTGTTCTCAGTAATGGCTAACAAGTCCTCATGGATTTTGGCCCCATGTGCACTAGGAATGGAATAATCGATAGAGAACACTCATGTAAGACCAACAGCACCCCTCTTTGGCTAAAAGGAAGTGGTATTTCCCACAGCCAAAGTATAAAGGACAAGCAAAGAGAAGGATCAAGAATTCTTCTGGGATGGGGAGAGAAGAGGAGCCTTTGTTAGGTGGAGACCTTGGTGAACAGCCTAACAAAGCAGCCTTGTTTCCACACCAAGAAGGACCACTTGAGCTCAGGTCCTTGAACCAGGTACGGATTCTCATCGCCTCTCTTCTGCTGGCACATTGCCCAACTCTGCTTTTTTGTGCTCTGGAAAGCCTCGCTGTTTCCGCTGGGGTCCTTCAGACCCAGCTATTGTGTGTGTGATGCTGGCCTTCCTCCCCACACTTCTTCACAGTACAGCAGTCCCTGAAGTGGATGGAAATGCATAGCAATAGGTTTTCTGACAGGAAACAGACTCTTGAGAAAGAAAATGATTTGTTCAAGGCTCTCCATCCAATGAGAAACATGGTTGTGACTTAAAGTAACAGTTAAAAGGTGACATGAAAGACAGAAACAATGGGGAAAAAAGCATTTTTTTCTGAAGCACTGATATTCCCATCTTCTGAAAGATTGATCAGTTTCCCCAGAAACTCATAATTTAAAACTCAGTATCTGAAAAAATAAAAAACAGCTAATTAAATCCAAAGGAAAAAACAAATAAAAATAAATGTTGAGATTCAACGATAAGATTGAACCATTTGATTAAAAATACCCCACTTACTTCCATTTTCCTAAGTCAATATAGTTTCTAACTAACTGAATACATATCCTTATACCCATGGGCAAGTACAGTTCTCATGAATCATCAAAGAAGCTCCCTTTTGCCACAGATAGAGACTATTGCAGAGATCTGAAACTGGTCGAAATTCAGAGAATAAGTGACCCCTGGGTGTTCAGCCATGACTGTTACATCTGAAATCCCAGTCTCTACACCTAACGTTCAGGGAAATCATGGGAGACGAGGAAGAAAGACTATGAGCGAAGGACCAGGATCCCTGCTGCTAGATAGTGTCTCTAGATGTGAGAGGAGAGCTGTACCCATGAAATTTTAACAGACACACATAAGGCAACAACAGTTGACATGCCAACAAGGATTAGGGAAGTTTCACGAGGCCCTAAGCTTGGCGAAAACTTGTAGGCAATAAATGGCATTGGAAAAGGGAGAGTTAGTTTTCTTTAGGGATGGGCTCTATGATAGCTTATATAATTCCAAGAGGTGAGCCCTAAACACACACACACACACACACACACACACACACACACACACACACGGAACACTAAATGTTCTTGGAAGTCTATATATGCACACACACACACACACACACACACACACACACACACACACACTAATAATTGAGAAGAGGTAATGAAATTGAGAGGTAGTAGGTGGTACATAAGACGAGTAGGAGGGTTAGGGGAGGATATGGTATATTATACTCCAGAGGTCCTGGATGGAAAAAAAGTCAACCATAGTATATTACTTTTCAATGAAGGAATGTCTGTGTACTTCCAACATCTTCTACCTGAAGAAGTATAGTCCATTTAAATGCATTCCATTAAGAAATTAGCACAGAGACACTTGCATATCCATATTTATTGCTTCTATATTATTCATATACTCAGGAAAAGGAAGCTTAGATAGATAATGAAAGTATGATACATATCACAATGGAGTTTTATTCAGCTGTAAGGAACAAATGAAGTTATGAAATTTGCAGGGAAATGGATGGGTCTGGAAAGTATGATATCAAGTGAGGTGAGCCAGACTTGGAAAGGCAAAAACCACGTTTTCCTTCATGTGTGTTTAAATGAGCAGATGAGAATAGGAAGAGAATGAAGATAATGTAGTACATGAAAAAGGAGCTGATGAAAATTTGGAAAATAAGCACACAAAAAGATAAAAGTAAGCTCAGATATATTAGTAATTACAATAAATATGTGATGGGCTAAAACTCTATTAAAGGAAATAGTAAAAGTAACTTGATAGACTCTATTATTTGTATACTTAAAAAGAACATAAAATTTCCAGCAAAAGTATTTTAAAGCCATGAATTAGAAAAAAGAAAGCCAATACTACAATGTTTGTGTGTGGCATCTCTAGGTGCTTAAGGTAAAACTATCAATAGTTACAAAGGGACCAAGTTTATGATTATAAGAACAGTTCTTTAGGAACCTACAATAATCACACATGACAAAGACAGATTGAAAACTGGGAAATTCCTAGGAGAAGATAGTCAATCTTCCTTCATAAATTGAAAAAGCAGATAAAACCAAATTATACTGATAAAAAAACGTAGATGGTTGGCTTAGCAGTTAAGAGCATTGCTCTTCTAAAGGTCTCGAGTTCAAGTCCCAGCAACCACATGGTCAACAACCATCTCTAATGGGAACCAGTGCCCTCTTCTAGTGTGTCTGAAGACAGAGACAGTGTATTTATACATATAATAAATAAATACATCTTTTAAAAAAAATATATATAAAAAGATGCAGATGGTTATCTGGGTGTGGTGGTGGATGGCTGTGGTACCAAATGCACCAAGGTTGAGGAGGATTAAAAGTTCTGCCCTCATTACAGAGCTACTTTGAGGCAATTTTGGAAAACTTAATGACACCTCTGGTGGTTAATCTGTCAACTTATCTGGATCTGGATTCAACTAAAAGGCAAGCAAATAGACACACTCATGAGAGATTTTTCAGGCCTTCATCTTCAGCCGCAGGTCTGAACGCCAGACCTCTGTGCACCTTCCCTGCAAGAGCAGAGCTTGCCTGAAGAGAGTACTCTGACCACTGAGACTCAGAAAAGAGCTGGACTCCCAGGACAGCTGACAGAGGCTAACAGAATCATAAGAGAAACAGGCTCCAGCCAGAGACAACTATAACAACTAACACCAAAGATTACCAGATGGCGAAAGGCAAACGTAAGAATCTTACCAACAGAAACCAAGACCACTCAACATCATCAGAACCAAGCACTCCCACCTCAGCCAGTCCTGGATACCCCAACACACCCGAAAAGCAAGATTTGGATTCAAAATCATATCTCATGATGTTGGTAGAGGACCTTAAGAAGAGCATTAATAACTCACTTAAAGAAATACAGGAGAACACTGCTAAACAGGTAGATGTCCTTAAAGAATCACAGGAAAGCACTGCTAAACAGGTAGAAGTCCTTAAAGAGAAAACAACAAAAATCCCTTAAAGAATTACAGGAAAAAAAAAACAAACAAACAGGTGATGGAATGGAACAAAACCATCCAAGACCTAAAAAGGGAAGTAGAAAAAATGAAGAAAACCCAAAGTGAGACAACTCTGGAGATAGAAACCCTAGGAAAGAAATCAGGAACCATAGATGCGAGCATCAGCTACAGAATACAAGAGATCGAAGAGAGAATCTCAGGTGCAGAAGATTCCATAGAGAACATGGGCACAACAATCAAAGAAAATGCAAAATGCAAAAAGATTCTAACTCAAAACATCCAGGAAATCCAGGACACAATGAGAAGACCAAACCTACAGATAACAGGGGTAGATGAGAATGAAGATTTTCAATTTAAAGGGCCAGCAAATATCTTCAACAGAATTATAGAAGAAAACTTCCCAAACCTCTTAAAGAAAGAGATGCCCATGGACATAAAAGAAGCCTACAGAACTCCAAATAGACTGCACTAGAAAAGAAATTCCTCCTGACACATAATAATCAGAGCAACAAATGCACTAAATAAAGACAGAATATTAAAAGCAGTAAGGGAAAAAGGTCAAGTAATATATAAAGGCAGACCTATTAGAATTACACCAGACTTCTCGCCAGAGATTATGAAAGGCAGAAGATCCTGGACAGACCCTAAGAGAACACAAATGCCAGCCCAGGCTGCTATACCCAGCAAAACTCTCAATTACCATAGATGGGGAAATCAAAGTATTCCTTGACAAAATCAAATTAACACAATATCTTTCCACAAATCCAGCCCTTCAAAGCATAATAACAGGAAAACACCAACACAAGGACAGAAACTACACCCTAGAAAAAGCAAGAAAGTAATCCTTCAACAAACCTAAAAGAAGATAGCTGCAAGAACAGAATCCCAACTTTAACAACAAAAATAACAGGAAGCAACAATTACTTTAATTTCTCTTAACATCAATAGACTTAATTTCCCCAAAAAAGACATAGACTAATAGACTGGCTACACAAACAGGACCCAACATTTTGCTGCTTACAGGAAACCCACCTCCGGGGGAAAAGACAGAAACTACCTCAGAGTGAAAGGCTGGAAAACAATTTTCCAAGCAAATGGTCCGAAGAAACAAGCTGGAGTAGCCATTCTAATATCAAATAAAATTGACTTTCAACCCAAAGTTATCAAAAAAGACAAGGAGGGGCACTTCATACTCATCAAAGGTAAAATCTACCAAGATGATCTCTCAATTCTGGATATCTATGCTCCTAATGCAAGAGCAGCCACATTCATTAAAGAAACTTTAGTAAAGCTCAAAGCACACATTGCACCTCACAAAATAATAGTGGGAGACTTCAACACCCCACTCTCACCAATGGACAGATCCTGGAAACAAATTAACAGAGATACATGGACACTAACAGAAGTTATGAAACAAATGGATTTAATAGATATCTACAGAACATTTTATCCTAAAACAAAAGCATATACCTTCTTTTCAGCACCACACAGTACCTCCTCCAAAATTGACCATATAATCAGTCACAAAATAGGCCTCAACAGATACAAAAATATTGAAATTATCCCATGCATCCTATCAGATCACTAAGGACTAAGGCTAATCTTCAATAACAGCATAAATAATAGAAAGCCAGCATTCATGTGGAAACTGAACAACACTCTACTCAATGATAGAAAGAAGAAAGAAATTCTTTATTTCTTCTCAATGAAGAAATAGAGTTTAATGAAAATGAAGCCACAACATACCCAAACTTATGGAACACAATGAAGACAGTCCTAAGAGGAAAACTTATAGCCCTGAGTACCTCCAAAAAGAAACTAGAGAGAGCATACACTAGCAGCCTGACAGCACACCTAGAAGCTCTAGAACTAAAGTAAGCAAATATACTCAAGAAGAATAGATGGCAGGAAATAATCAAACTCAGGGCTGAAATCAACCAAGTGGAAACAAAAAGAACTATTCAAAGAACCAACCAAAACAGGAGCTAGTTCTTTGAGAAAATCAACGATAGATAAACCCTTAACCAGACTAACTAGAGGGCACAGGGACAGTATTCTAATTAACAAAATCAGAAATAAAAACAGAGACATAACAACAGAACCTGAGGAAATCCAAAACATCATCAGATCCTACTACAAAAGGCTATACTCAACAAAACTGGAAAACCTGGATGAAATGGACAGATACCAGGTACCAAAGTTAAACCAGGATCAGATTAACAATCTCAACAGTCCCATTTCCCCTAAAGAAATAGAAGCATTCATCAATAGTCTCCCAACCAAAAAAAGCCCAGGACCAGATGGATTTAGTGCAGAGTTCTCAGACCTTCAAAGAAGACATAATTCCAACTCTCTTCAAACTATTCCACACAATAGAGACAGAAGGTACTCTACTCAATTTGTTCTATGAAGCCACAATTACTCTGATACCCAAACCACACAAAGATCCAACAAAGAAAGAGAACTTCAGACCAATTTCTCTTATGAATATCGATGCAAAAATACTCAATAAAATCCTTACAAACCGAATCTAAGAACACATCAAAACGATCATCCATCATGACCAAGTAGGCAAGTAGGCTTCATCCAGGGATGCAGGGATGGTTTAATATACAGAAATCCATCAACGTAATTCACTATATAAAGAAACTCAAAGACAAAAACCACATCATCATCTCATTAAATGCTGAGAAAGCATTTGAAAAATCCAACACCCATTAATGATAAAAGTCTTGGAAAGATCAGGAATTCAAGGCCCATACCTAAACATAATAAAAGCAATCTAGAACAAACCAACTAAACTAAATGGAGAGAAACTCGAAGCAACCCCACTAAAATCAGGGACTAGACAAGGCTGCCCACTTTCTCCCTACCTATTCAATATAGTACTTGAAGTCCTAGCTAGAGCAATTTGACAACAAAAGGAGATCAAGGGGATACAAATTGGAAAGGAAGAAGTCAAAATATCACTATTTGCAGATGATATGATTGTATATATAAGTGACCCTAAAAATTCCACCAGAGAACTCCTAAGCCTGATAAACAACTTCAGTGCAGTAGCTGGATATAAAATTAACTCAAACAAATCAGTAGCCTTTCTCTACACAAAGGAGAAACAGGCTGAGAAAGAAATTAGGGAAACTTCACAATAGTCACAAATACTATAAAATACCTTGGTGTGACTCTAAGTAAGGAAGTGGAAGATATGTATGGCAAGAACTTCAAATCTCTGAAGAAAGAAATTGAAGATCTCAGAAGATGGAAAGATCTCCCATGCTCATGGAATGGCAGGATTAATATAGACAACATGGCTATCTTGCCGAAAGCAATCTACAGATTCAATGAAATTCCCATCAAAATTTCAACTGAATTCTTCACTGAGTTAGAAAGGGCAATTTGCAAGTTCATCTGGAATAACAAAAAACCTAGGATAGCAAAGAATATTCTCAACAATAAAAGAACCTCTGGTGGAATCACCATGCCTGACCTCAAGCTGTACTACAGAGCAATTGTGATAAAAACTGCATGGTACTAGTACAGGGATAGACAGGTAGATCAATGGAATAGAATTGAAGATCCAGAAATGAATCCACACACCTATGGTCACTTGATCTTTGACAAGGGAGCTAAAACCATCCAGTGGAAAAAGACAGCATTTTCAACAAATGGTGCTGGCAGAACTGGCAGTTATCATGTAGAAGAATGCAAATTGATCCATTCTTATCTCCTTGTACAAAGTTCAAGTCTAAGTGGATCAAAGAACTCCACATAAAACCAGAGACACTGAAATTTATAGAGGAGAAAGTGGGGAAGAGCCTCAAAAATATGGGCACTGGAGAAAAATTCCTAAACAGAGCAGCAATGGCTTGTGCTGTAAGATCAAGAATTGACACATGGGACCTTATAAAATTGCAAAGCTTCTGTAAGGCAAAAGACACTATTAATAAGACAAAAAGGTCACCAACAGATTGGGAAAGGATTTTTACCAATCCTAAATCTGATAGAGGACTAATATTCAATATATACAAAGAGCTCAAGAAACTGGTCTTCAGAAATTCAAATAACCCCATTAAAAATGGGGTACAGAGCTAAACAAAGAATTCTCAAGTGAGGAAGACCGAATGGCTGAGAAGCACCTGAAAAAAATGTTCAACATCCTTAATCAAATGCAAATCAAAACAACCTTGAGATTCCACCTCACTCCAGTCAGAATGGCTAAGATCAAAAATTCAGATGACAGAAGATGCTGGCGAGGATGTGGAGAAAGAGGAACACTCCTCCATTGCTGGTGGGATTGCAAGCTGGTACAACCACTCTGGAAGTCAGTCTGGTGGTTCCTCAGAAAATTGGACATAATACTACCAGAAGATCCAGCAATACCTCTCCTGGGCATATACCCAGAAGATGTTCCAACTTCTTTGATGGTAATAAGGACACATGCTCCACTATGTTCATAGCAGCCTTATTTATAATAGCCAGAAGCTGGAAAGAACCCAGATGTCCCTCAACAGAGGAATGGATACAGAAAATGTGGTACATATATACAACGGAGTACTACTCAGCTATTAAAAACAATGAATTTATGAAATTCTTGAGCAAATGGATGTATCTGGAGGATATCATTCTCAGTGAGGTAACCCAATCATAAGAGAACTCACTTGATATGCACTCACTGATAAGTGGATATTAGCCCAGAAACTTAGAATACCCAAGATACAATTTGTAACAGACAAGAAACTCAAGAAGAAGGAAGACTAAAGTGCGGATACTTCATTCCTCCTTAGAATAGGGAACAAAACACCCATGGAAGGAATTACAGAGACAAAATTTGGAGCTAAGACAAAAGGATGGACCATCTAAAGACTACCCCACCCAGGGATCCATCCCATAATCAGCCACCAAACCCAGACACTATTGCATATACTAGCAAAATTTTGCTGAAAGGACCCTGATATAGCTATCTTGAGTGAGGCTATGCCATTGCCTGGCAAATACAGAAGTGGATGCTCACAGTCATCTATAGGATGGAACACAGGGCCCCCAATGGAGAATCTAGAGAAAGTATCCAAGGAGCTGAAGGGGTCTGCAACCCTATAGGTGGAACAACAATATGAACTAACCAGTTCCCCCCTCCCCAGAGCTAGTGTGTCTAGCTGCATATGTAGCAGAAGATGGCCTAGTCAGCCATCATTGGAAAGAGAGGCCCCTTGGTCTTACAAACTTTATATGCCCCAGTACAGGGAAACGCCAGGGCCAAGAAGTGGGAGTGGGTGGGTAGGGGATCAGGGTGGGGGGGAGCACAAAGGAAAATTTTGGGATAGCATTTGAAATGAAAATAAAGAAAATATCTAAGAAAAAAAAAGAAAAAAAAAGAAAATGCAGGTGCTGCCTAAAAGTAAGCATGGCCTTTGTTACATTTCATATTTCATATCAACAACAGCGTAGTATCCAGTAGCTTAAGACCTCAGTTGCTGTGGACATTTGACATCTGTCCATGGGCCTCCTGGGCAAATCCCAAAGGAGTTGCCTGGCATTGAATCCATTTATTTTTCTAACTAGAGAAGCTACTAACACATATAACTCTAAAGATCAACATATCGGTCTCTCGGCTTCACCTCCAGTGTTGATTGACTATCAGCTCTGAGGTTTTCATGAAATAATTTATGCATGTCAGGTCCACACTTTATGATGACCCAGAGATTTATATTTTATGAAACACTGTCTACTCTGAGCCTACTAAGAATTCTCACAAAATGCTGATCACAGCCTCATTCTATAGTTGTTAGGTAAACTATGGAGTCTAGTCTTGGTCTTACAAGAGTCAGTTTAATGAAAAAGATAAAAGTTACATATGTACATGAGCTTGTGCACACTCATACACATGTGTATATGGCACGCATATACATACACACACACACTTCTGTCTATGATAGAAAAAAAGCAGCTAATGTATATTTTATATGGCAGAGTATCAGAAACACATTGGTATTAAATTGAGAGAAGCACTACACACTCAAAGGCAGACCATCTGAGAGGACTTTAACTTGTATCCTTTGGTTCTAAGTTCAAGTGTTTTCTCACACCCTTTGCTGTATGTTTTACTGTTTGCCCATTCAAAGCAGGCATGGCTAGTGTAATGTTTAACTATAGTCAAATGACTTGCCCCAGCTCCAAAGGCATTTAGTAGGGGTGACGGAGACACGTGAATGCCTGAATAGCTCTAAAGTTCAAGGAACCTCCAGCTCCTGTAACAATAACCTTATGTTCTCAGGATAAACAGCTAGGAAGAGGAAGATAGCTTTCCTCACACATCTGGAAGTTCCTAGCTTTTCTGAGCCCCACTGTGGTAAAGTCACCAGTATTGCCTCGTTGTAGGCCTGTTCTTCAATTACCCATCAGTACTGTCTTACAATGATACTAATCAGGTCCTAATTGATTCTGGTCTGAGCACGTTACAAGCATGTGATGTATAAGTTATAATTGTTCCAAGTGGCTCATTGTAGGTAAATGTTAGTCCATTTAGGCACAGACTTTACAAAAACTGCAGTCTCCTAACTCATAAAAATGACCTCTAACTCATAACTGAAGTATTCCGCTGCCCAAGAACGGAGATGGCCTGTCTGTCAGTGAAGGTTTAGGAACCCGCTGTTCCATTCATTGTGGAGCAACAGTGATTCCGACTCACCTGCTCCCCTGATCGATTGCTCCCTGATCGACTGCCCGGGGCTGCTGACAAGTGGCTGTTTGGGTTGGGATGAAGCAGTGACCATTTTGTTTTTGTAAGCCAAAAAACCCCAACCAACTGTATGGCACCTCTGCATGAGGTGTTTGCCTCTGTTGGTTCTGTGTCTTCTCAACCCTGTAGCAGAGAGGAAGCAGCCTGCCAGGGTTGGTGACTTACACAGAGCCATTCTCTGGTTTTCCTTTTCTTCCGGATGCCACAGTGGTAGGTAGGGGGCACACTGCAGGGGGTAGCACTGCCTGCCAGAGAAAGGTAAGAGTCAGGAAGTCATTGGGGGCCTAGGAACTAGGACAAAGCTTGACCTTGAACATGTCCTGTTTGCTTCATCTGAGAAACACAAGTATTCAGAGGACAAGAGCCACAAGGCCTTCCAAAGTGGCCACTCGAGCGACAATTCCAAGACCAAGAGGGAAAGGGACAAGCTGAGCGCCAGCAAGCAGTTTCGGCTAGGCATACCCAGATCAAGCCTGTTTAGTCCTGGGCCTTCACGTTGCCATGGCAACCAACGTGGCCAGCCGCTGTGTGTATTGTGTTTACTACCCTTTACAGGGCTCCGCACAGTGGTGACACATAACAGAAAATCAATGAACACTGTCGAATGACCTTTGTAGCTATCTATTTGTGGTGAAATCTCATTAAACCACTTCTTTCTCTACAGCCAAAAGGAAAAAAAAAATCACTCAGCCTTAACACTTGGGTAAACAAGGAAACGAGGTGTGCACAGGCAAAAGGACGAATCAAAATCTTAAGAACTTTTGAGAGCTGTGCGTATGTTTATTTCTCTCTGTTATGCTATAGTTTACCTTTCTGTTATTTCTATATTTCTTTTGCTTGTCTGTTTTTCTCTCCTTTTATGAGAGACAAGTACTCATTATGTCATTGAAGCTACCCTAGGGCTTGCTATGTAGCCTAGGCTGACCCTAATTCAAAACTTCCCAATTTTAATGTCTCTAGTGCTGGAATGAAAGGCATGTATTTCTGTGCTCAGCTCTATTTAACTTTCTATAGTTAAAATGTGTGCTGACTTTTATAGTGAAAAAACCCATAGCAAATGTTCCAAAAATATAAAACCCTCTTTTAAAAAAATCATCTGTCTTCTGGAGCAATACCAACTATCTACTGATTCTGTAATGTCTGGTTGAAAGGCGGTAAGGGGTAGACTCATGTGCATGTACATGTGTCCACAAGAGAGGTTACATCATTCTATAACAGGCAAAGGGTGTATTTAATACATTTTCCCAGTATAAAAACATGATGCAGTTCTAACACGAACAGGTACAGGAGTGATTTTTTCCATCTGATTAATTCTGTAGCCTTATCTCTATCTGGGCTCATCTCCTTACATCCCGAGTGGCTTAGCTTTGTTTTCTGTTACTATAACTGAGTATTCCTGGTTGAGCGACTTATAAAGCACAGAGGTTTCTTTGGCTCTGGTTCCAAGGTCTAGGAATCCAGAGTGATCATTTGAGCATCACCACATGGTCAAGGGCAGATAGTGTAAGATAGAGCCAGAGTCCTCGACGATCTCTTTCTCCTCCTGGTAAAAAAAGGAAGACAGAGATGTCAGTCTATGACCTCATCTAATTTTAATTACCCGCTGGAGGCTTTATCTTCAAATGCTACTAACATAAACTTGGGAACTGAGTTTTCAACATTCGAACTTTGGGAGAGCAGTCAAAGGACAGGAAGCACCCCGACTCCTCCGTTCCACTCTCTGATGAGGGGAATTTTTGTCCACTGCCGTGTCCTTGCACTTTGTCATTGTTCGAACGGTCGTTTGCTTGCTCCTTTGCTCCCTGAAGATCTACCGTAAACTCAAGTGCCGGCACTGGCCACTCTCTGGCACCTTGAAAGGCCTCAAAAGATATTTGATGGATGAATCAGAGAAGAAAACTGGCCACTTCTGGTCAGTTCTGGTGACATGCTCATGACAACTGCTGCCACAGTGGCAGAAGAGAGGCTCGTAGAAAGGTTTACTTAAAATGGTAATGGAAGTCAGAGAAAAAGGGAGAACTCATTGTAGCCAACTCCTAGAGATGTAAACTACTTTGCCGTTTCCATGGTGACTTCTGGCTTCCCTTTATTGTTTTTTTGTCTGGAAATATCATCTGAGGTGATGCTGTTTGTATCTGATCTGTCACATTTTTTTTCTTCAACAGCAAGAGCACATAAATCAGTGTCTGTGCTGCTATTTGAGTCTTTACCTGATAAATACCAAGTGAGACAACTTTCCCCTTGAATTTATAAAATAATGAAGAAAAACAACGCTGAGATGTTTCTTAATGTGAGAGGACTCACTATAAAGTCCTCAAGATGGCTAGGATAACGACAGTAGCACATTTGTGACATCCACAAACATTTGCAAAGCATCCCCCATGTGCCAGACCTGGCGAAGATGGTGGCATGCCTTTCAGCCTGGAGACAGTGAGTCTTTTCCATTATGATACTGCAGGAGTGAAGCTGCTGCTTGTGTTTCTCCATCAGTCATGGGATACCATAATGGCTCCAGCCAATCAAGGCAGGGTGTTTACCTCCTTCCTGAATCTGTAGAGCAGAGGTACCTCTTCTCTCTGCTGGGTATACTAACCACACTTCTCGGAAAATGGGGGTGACCAGAGTCAGGAGAAGGCACAAAGGTAAGCCGAGAGAGAAAAGGGGGCTCCACTTGCTAGAGAAGGTGAGCAGGAAGTGAGACAAAGGATGAAGATCATGGAACCTGCAGAGAGAAGAGATCAAAGCAAGGAGTATGTCAAAGGGATAAAATAGAAGAGAGTAAGAAAAGAAATGTACAGATGAGAATAGGGAAGGGGAGCCAGTGCTGGAGCAAGTGTAGTGGGAGGAGAATCTGTGTTTCTGGGCTCTTCAGTGGTGGTGGGGGAAATCTAGTATCTTCCAGGATTTAGACCCTATGCCTGCTCTTCTAAGGAAACCTTCCCTCTGAATTTAGAGCCCTGTTCGTAAGTGTGGTTTCAAGGGTGGTTTGGGTGGGAAGGGAAGGCCCACTTTGAATGTGTGACATCCTCTCTCATGGGCTGAGTGAAGTCTTAGACTACGCACAGCAGGGGCGAGGGAGGGAAGGAGCCAGAGCATCACTGTACAACTCTTATCCCCAGCTGTGAGTGCAGTGTCACCAGCCACCCCACTCTCTTGCTTATATGCCTTTGCTGCCATGACAGACTGTATCGCCTCCAACTGTGAGCCAAGATGACCACTCTCTTCCTGAACTCACCTTTGCCAGTTTTTCTTCCACAAGCATAGTTACTAGCACAGTCTCCACATGTGGGGTGCCCATCTCCTTTTCACTGTTGTCGATATTTGCCATTTTTGTTGGTGTTCAATCCCTCCAGGGCAGACAATGGTTTAGAATAAAGATTTCTCAGTCTTTTCCGGTCACTAAGCTCAGAGAAATAAGAGGGAGAAAAAAAATGCACCTGGCATGATGATGCATGCCTTTAATCTCAGAATTTGAGAAGAGGCAGAGACAGGGGATCTCTGTGAGTTTGAGGCCAGCCTGGTCTGCAGAGTGGGTTCCAGGATAGCCATGACTATGTAGATTCTCTCTCTCTCTCTCTCTCTCTCTCTCTCTCTCTCTCTCTCTCTCTCTGTCTCACACACACACACACACACACACACACACACACACACACACACACACCCCAATAATTTAGTTAATCATTCTCTAAATGCAACCAATCTAACTTCAATCTAAAGAAAATTCTTTTCTTAGAATTCCAAGACTGTCTGGGCTGGGGGGCATCACCTGGTTCCTGCTTTGCTCAGCTCTCCAAGTTTATTTCTGTCTATTTATCCTTCAGCTCAGCCTATACCAGAGGTCTTGCTTACTGCATGAACACACCCAACATTCTTCTCTAGCATTTGAACTTAACGTGACTTCTTCTTTCACTGTAGGACATTGTTCAGCAGATATTTTTACAGCTCTATCCCTTAACTTGCCGGGATCTCTGTTCAAATGTCTTTCTGTTCAAAAAGACAAGTCAAACAAATATTCTTAAATCTTCTTGTCTTTATGGCCCCATTCTGATTGCTTTTGCACTTTATCAACTTCTATCTAATCAATTACTGTCTAATTCCATGTCTCTATCATGCAATGGGCTAGAGGGGTTGGCCAGTGTGTCCCAGGAACCTCCCATCTCTGCCTACCAACACTGGGTTTATAGGCACATGCTGGCATGGCTGTCTTTCTATAGGGAGATAGAAACTATGTAGTAGATTTGAACATGGGTCTGTGCAGCAAACGTTCTCCAGCCCCTGCCCATGGTCACTTTCAAAGAGTTAACATTCAGCTTATCTGTCATATCTGCCATCAGTGAAGCATTAGAGCTCAATGTATCACAGCTGAGGGAATTCCCCAACCAATGGATCTGATCTCCAAAGTCCCCCGTCCCAGTTCTGCACACAGAAAGTCAGTTTAGGTAACTCCCTGACTTTCTTCTTGCCTTGCAGAACTTGGGTTTTGTCTGTAGCTGTTATTTATAAAGCTGCTCGTGTGTGTGTGTGTGTGTGTGTGTGTGTGTGTGTGTGTGTGTGTGTGTGTATGTGTGTGTGTGTGTGTGTGTGTGTGTGTGTACTCACAAGCAAGGCTGAGAATTTACAAGGCTGTTTTTGGTATCTCTGTGATCCTCAGCTGTTCTCAAAATCTTTGATTTATAGAGCAGTGCTGTGGATAGTGCTGCAGGATTAGTTTATGTAGTTTATGAGCCTGGGTGCTATTTTGCTTCACTTATCTTATGTTTTTAAAGAGATAAAATTATTTATTCACAGTAGTAATAGAGGCACAGGCAGCAAACATTATCCCCAAAGGTCTTATGTAATTGAATCTTTATAGATCAATTTGTATTTTTTTCATTCAATTACATTATGATTTTAGAGATAATAGTATTTATTATTATTTAATGGCCAACAATTGGAAGTGGTTAGTACATCCATTGTCATTCTCCAAGTGTTCATTATGCACCTATTATGTCCAAAGTATGGTGTTAGGCTTGTACTACAACAGGAAAACAAGTGCACTATAATTACACTGGAGCATAATGCATGCCTTACTACGGGGAAACAGGAAGTCAAGTATTAGCATTGGAAAAGTGCTGCGATGATTTCAGCCAACAGACTGACTGGAGCTGAGATCAGTTTGTGTGGCATCATACATGTGTCCGTATTCACGCCAAGTCATAAGTAAATTCTTGTTTGATCAATTGCAGGAAAGGCAATAAGAGATTGGGAAGATCAATGATTTTTATGAAGTAAGTGCTATTTCATGTAGATCTTGAAAACTGGTAGGTAATGCATACATTCTAGAAGAAAGCATAATGAGTTTGCAAAGGATAGCAGTAAGGAGATAGGCAGGCATGGTGGTGCCTGTTGGTGATCCAAAAGTCATGGGGTAGAGGCTGGAGGTTTGGGGCTCCAGGCCACCCTGGGATACACAGGAAGACCCTGTCTCAGACACACAGTTACAAACAGACAGACAGACAGACAGACACAAACACACATACACACACAGAGGGGAGGAAGGAAATAGAGAGAGGGAGGGAAGAAGGAGGGAGGGAGGGAAAGGGAGGGAAGGAAAGGGAGAAAGAACTTCCTCTTCCTTCTTCCTTCCTCCTTATCTCCTGTCCTCCTCTTCCTCTTCCTCCTCCTCCCTTTTCCCATCCTTTAACTATCCAGCTTTTCCCTTTGCTTCACTACTAAACAGCATTGGGAACTATATTTGGTGATTATGACTAGTAGCAAAATATAGAAAACACTGATACATATCAGGGCCTCCTTTAGAATCATAGACCTTTGCAGTTACAAAGGGCCTTGGAAATCACCCCTATAATGTGAAGACTTTGCCCCAGGCCCACAGACTTCTTTAATGGGCACTCATTCACTACACTGTCTCCACCTGTATGTACATATTAAATTAGAAGACTAATGTACACTTGAGTACTTGTGAGTGTATAGAGGCATCTACTCTGATACAGTGAAGTCGACGGCCTTCCATCATGGAGGGTTCAGTAGTTTAAGTTAGGAGCATCTATCCAGGAGTAAGGGCCTGCATGACTCTCTGTCCTGAAAGCTCCTTTTGGCAGTTTTCCTTCCAGGAGTCAATAAGTGCCAAGTGAACACACTGGAGCAAGGCTCTGGAGAGAAGCCCCAGAGCTCATGGAGCTCATGGATGTTCTGTCTGACGTGTTTACTCCTCTCAAGACACTTATTAATGGTGCTGACCTTTTTAGTCATTTTATTCTGACCACGGCACTAGCTCAAAGTCTGTCTACCTGGTGGGAGTCAGGGAAGTGACTACTGCTTTAAATCAGAGAATGTACCTATGCCTAGAACAGGAAATCCCAACAAACAGAACTCCTCCATCCTTCAGACTGTATACAACCAGCATCGCTCTCTGGGCTTGTTTCTCAGATATCAGAGAAACAGGCTGCCCATTTGCACCTCTACCCATACTGTGCGGGCTCTTTAGTTCTTTCAATGCATTTTAGGCTTGAAAGGGTCCTTACCAACCATTCCCTTTAGCTTCTTTCTCAAAATGGTTAAGCCTTGAAAAGGCTTCCCTCTCTCTTGTATGCTTCGTTTTGTTGTGGAACATAGTCCTCTGCTCAGTCAAGCGAGGATCTTATGCTTGAGAGAGTGTGTGAATGTGTATATATGATGCCTCTGTGTGTATGTATATGTGTGTGAGAGTTTGTGTGTATGTATGCATGTGTGTATGTGTGTGAGTGTGTGTGTGTGTGTGTGTGTGCATATGTGTATATTTGCATGTGTCTGTAAGTGTGTATGTATGTATATGTGTATGTATGTATATGTGTGTGTGTATGTGTGTATGAAGGCCAGAGAACAACTTGTAGGATTATCCCTCAGGCATCAACTACTTTCTTTTGCTTTTCCTTTTTTCTCACTGGCCTGGAGATTACCAAATTGGCAGGGTAGGCTGGCCGCAGAGATGAGTGAGCTTCAGCCTCCTGGGTCTGCACGCTTTCTCCAATACACCAGGCTTCAACGCAAGTCATCACATTTACAATGCAAGCATTTACCAAATGGATTGCCCAGCCCAGGCATCTTCAGCGGAGACTCTAAGATGATTGGCAGACCAGCAAATGGTCTCCTGGCTCTTACATCCTTCCCATCACTCTCTTTCTACTGTTAGGGGACAGTTTCCTGAGTCCAGCCATCTCAGCTGACTGGATCAAAACTGAGCTCATGTTCCCAGACCTTGGGACCCAACTCCTATCCTGCTCTTTAAGGTGTTTCGTGTATGTTAACCAGTAGAGGATATAAAAAGGGAAGTTGCTTTTATCCTGTTGTGGAAACTAAGGCACACAAGTCGTAAATGTTCTGTCTTCATTTAACAGTAGGAACTGCTGCCCTACTCCTTTGTTCTCTTATCATTCTAAGTTCCTGATTGGGGATTTAGTACAAGGCCCTGGGTTCGGCCAGATTAGAGTCCAGAGGGAACCTGACTGCAAATGCTGACTCAAGGACCCTGAAATCAGGTGATCCAGATAAGACCTGTAACTAACAATACCTTCTTTGCTTAACCCCTTGTGTCAAAATATGATTGGTCAATACAACAGACCACCCTGATTCTCTTGTTTTGTGGTCCCATCCTATAAAAATGTACAATCTCCCTTCAGGGATATGGTTCAGACCCTGGCCGCCTCCCTGAGTGCTCAGGAAATAAAGCTTTTATTTTTTAGCTTCCGTATCTGAAGTGAGTTTTCTTGGCTTCCACCCTGAACCCAACACTACAAGGTTCCTTGAGCCTTCTAATTAGGGATTTTATTGTAGATGTATGTAGCAAGAGGAAAACCATGCCGCCTCGTTCAATAAACCTAAGCAACTACCGTTGGCTCCTAAGGTCAGAGATCTTAGAGGAGAACCTACTCATACCACTCTCCTAAGCCAATCTAAGTACTTCTCCTCATACCCTCAGGGAAGCGTAGCTCTCACCCTTCATCAAAGAAGCATCTTTTTGCTTAAGCCCTTGTGTCGAAATATGATTGGTCAGTACAACAGCCTACCCTGATCCTCCTTGTTTTGTCAGCTCATCCTATAAGAATGTTGTACAATCTCCTTTTAGGGTGTAGTTCAGATTCCAAACTGGCTGCCTTCCTAAGTGCTCAGACCATTACAGAAAAACCTCAACTGATCAAAATGCAGAAAATAAGTGATCATAGGGTGCATAACCCCAACCAATAAATTGCAACTTTTAAAAATATACTTTGAGCATTTAACACGTAGATTCAAAAGCTAATGTAAGCTTCTCTAGCTAAACAAGAAGCAGGCCACACTTTCAGTTAGGAAGGGAAAGGACGAGAGGAGATTATTTTTAGCTTAAAACATGTGAGCCAAATCATTCTGGAAAAGGCTAATTGGCTTCTCTGGCCATTCTTTATTTCCCTGTGGCATTGAACTTTTCCTGGAACAATTAGATCAGGCTGGACGATTTAGCTCTTGGTATGAAACCAGATTCATTTCCTGTCCCGTGTGTGTATGTGTGTGTGTGTGTGTGTGTGTGTGTGTGTGTTTTATCAGAGTTTTGCTTTTTAAATAGAGGCAGGTGGAAACCAACTTTCTCACACTGACAGCTAAGATTTCAAACTATTTTTTTTAATCATTGACTTGTCTAATGATCAAATTCATCTCCTAAGCACTGTAGAAGGCCATTTAAAACTGTCCATCTGATTTCTGTTGGTAGATCTGAAGGAAAGAGCTGAGATTTGGACATGTTGCCCCTATTTACTGAACTTCCTCATTCTTGGCAGTGACTAACACTCAGTTTCCATCAGTATGGGACAATCATTAACCAGTAAGTAACTCTTGGCTATTTGGCAAAATATCCCATTAGAGCATAGTGGTACAGTGTGGCTGACAAAGGGGTATTTTATAAGAAGTAAAAATATCCCCTGACCTTTGAGTAAACATTGCCTCAATCCAATACCCTGCCTTTGTAGCGCACACACTATAGTGGTAGCTGAACTGTTCTAACAAACAAAGCTCTAACTGACCACCAAAGTTACCCCGGAACTCTCAGGGCAGTTAATCATCCAACTCCAGGAAACATATAGGGGGTGGCAGAAGATGGGAGCCAATCTGAAAACACTTCTCAAATATGTAATTAAGTTTAGATTTCTACAAGATCATGTCCAAATATTAAGTTATCTAGCATCAAAATTTGATCCATATTTTAAGACTGATTTTTAACTGCATTAATAATCTCTCTGTGTAATCTAAAATGCAGTCATAACTACAAACCTCAGCTTACTAGATAAATATTATATTGCTCTTTCCTTTCCTTTCATTTTTTTTAAACAGGTTCTTACAGTGTAGCCCAGGCTGCCCCCCAGTTCCCCATAGTCCTCTTGGGTGCTAAAATTTATATGCGAGCCACAACACCTAGTTTATACTGCTGTCCCTCGATTTTTAAACCTTTGGCAACTGATTTACTACCATAGAAAATAATCTGCCAATCATTCTTCTGCATGTGCTTGCAAACTCATACCAAATACATTTGCTAGCTCTTGTTACAAGGATGAAGCCCTGGCTCCATTTCAGAATGTTCTAGTTCATGGTTGAGTGGCTTCATTGACTTTGAGCTCATGTCAAGACAGTGTGACATGGTGGTCGTGTAAGCCAGAAGAGGCCTGTTTATCTCACAGAAACAAGGAGAGAAAAGGGAGAGACTGACAGGAAGGGAGTCAAGGTCTCAGTACTTTGTCAAGGGCATGGCCCTGCTAAAGTAAACTCCTTCAAGTAAACTCCAAATCCAAATGGTTTCAGAAACTCCCAATAGAAGTGCAGATGCCAGACCTTACCTTCAACACATGAGCCTTTGTGGGAAGGTCGGGGTTTAAATTATCGTACTGTTCACATCACAGATTGTACCTGCACCAACATTCAGGCCTTCTATTGCTGTGGTAATGTAGACATTACAACTGGTATATGAGTAGACATCACAGCTTGTATATTAGTAGATACCACAGCTGATATATTAGTGGACATCACAGCTGGTATATTGTAGACATCACAGCTGATTTATTAGTAGACATTACAGCTGGTATATTAGTAGATACCAGGATGGTATATTAGTAGATATTATAGCTGGGCCTATATGGGATTGTCACTGCATTGGCTCACCTGGATTTTCTAATTCCATAGAATTAATCATGGTTTCATGATTAGTTGCTTCATTTTCAGTGTCATTTCCTCTCATTATTGTTAAGTAGATCACAAATGTTATACTTTTCTTTTTGTGGTTGTTCATTCATTTTTAGATCATTTATTTTAAATATAATGACATCATTTCCCCCTTCCCTCCCTTCCCTCTCACTTGTCCCATGCCCTTCCACTCCCTCTCAAATTCATGACCTCTTTTCTTAGTAGTTTTTTGGTTGCATATACATATAAATATATAGATATATTAATACTACCCACTGGATCTGTTCTAGTGTTGCTTACATATATGATTTCAGAGCTGACTACCTGGCATTGGATAATTAATGCAGAGGGTTTACCTCTAGGGTAGATTATGTCTCCCACTTAGAATACTCTATAGCTGTTTTTAGTTATTTGTCTAGGGGTAGGGCCTAATGAGACTTCCCTCTTCTGTGTTTGCATGTCTACTCATGGTGTCATTGATCAGGTCTTGTATAGGCAGCCATATTATTTTGGTATCATGGATAGAACTTTTTTTGTCATTTCTAGGAGAGACAATTTGACAGCAGACATTTTAAATTCTCTGGCTCTTAAAATATTTCTACTCCTCCTGTAATGTTTCCTGATCCCTTTAGGCAGGAGTTGTGTTGTAGAAGCATATGTTGAGGTTGGGCACCTCATGATCAGTTTGCTCTTTGCACAAATTGACAAATTGTGGTTTTCTGTAATCATCTCTTGTCTGCTGCAAAGAGAAGTATGTTTAGGAATGATAGGTACATTTATCTGTGGGTATGAGGATAAGAATTTAGAATTCAGTCAGAAATTATGCTGGGTTAGTAATGTGGTACTTATCGGTTTTCAGCTAAGATCCATGACCTCAGTAGCCCCATGTAGTTGGCTACGTTTCCCGAACCAGGCATGGTGTCCTTCCTGCTGAACAGGTTTTAAGTCCAATTAGACAGCTATTGGGTTCAGCCAAGATGGAAGTGCCACTATTGTATCCTTAGGGATATCTTGCTATTTTTGTGGTTCATAGGTATGTATATGTATATATAGTAAATTTTATATCTAATTTATATTAAAATAATATTATTTTATCTTATTTTTAGTAACGAAAAAGAATATAATTTCTTATAGTTGTTTCAAACATCTTTATTTCTATTTCTTGCTTACAGACATCCTTTCTAGAATCTGCCACTCTGCACTAGTTGTTGACTGAATTGCTGCTGAACAGCTATATTTTTGAGCCTTCTTTTCACCATGATTCTAAATCTGTCCTTGGCCTCTTTTCTTATGCCAGCCTTGCCTTTTGGATTTTACATTCTTGACATGACTGTTTTGTTCATTCCTTTCCTCTATGGGAAACAACTTTTAGCAGCTTTCTAAGAAATCATACAAAGGAGATAAATATCTTTGAGGTCTTGTATGTAAATGGAAACCTCCTGCTTTCATATTACATGATAATGGACATGCATACTCAAGCAGAGGGTAGAATTTAAACTTTACTCAGTATTTGAAAAGCATGTTCCATTATCTTCTGAATCTGGCTTCAAAGTTGAGGAATTCATCACCCTTCTCATTTCAGTTCATTTCTATTTGACCTCAATTTTGGCTTTATTAGTGTTTCATCGACTTATGAGACTCTGAGTGCATTTCACAGTATTTTCAATGTCCCTAACGCTGAGATGTGTGGCATATGCTCTCTTTCATCCTTACTAATGCACTTACCTCCAGAACACTTCTTACCCTTCTCTTCATCCTCCCACTGTGTCTCCTGCTGTCCTTACCTCCAATGCCTACATCTCTGATGATTCCTTCATCTTATTATTCTGCAGTACATTAGTCACCCAACCTCAGGTAATTCTCTAATGTTTCTGCCTTTTGCCTACTTTCCACCTTAAATCTTTAAAAAGCCCTTTTAGGATATACTTACATGAATCATTATTACAAATATTTGAAAAAATAAGCTCACATAGTTTAAGAACAAAGTGAAAAGTTATTAAAAATACATACTCTCTCCCACAATGGTGTGTCATGCTTTCCAATTTCATTCTCTACATTTCCCTTTTTGTGTTGTTAGGTTTTATTATTAATAACTTATATTTTATCCTAGGTTTTTATAATGAAGATATAACAAAAATATAAATATGATATCTTCTCTTCCAAAGCAATACCTTTTTCCCCTTTGATCTTTCCATTACCTATTGTGGCTTTCTCCAAGTAAAATAATATTTGTCTTTTTTCCCCCTCAGCGTCTCCTTATATAGCCCCACCTGTTCTGGAACTCACTATGTAGACTAGGTTGGCCTTGAACTCACAGAGGTCCATCTGTCTCTTTCTCCTGTTATCTGTATGTATACAGGTATGGGTGGGTCACCTATCCCACCAGAGGAAACACTCTCCAAAGAGTGTGGCTATTGACTGCAATAGTTCCTCATCAAAGAAAGGGGCCTGGAAATTAAGCTCATCTGATTTTGTGCAGGTAACTGCAGCTTTTGTGAGCTCATGGGTGCCTGTCAACTAATAATTAAATGTGCAACAGGTAACTAAATTCCAGTTAGGTAGAATGGGGCACAAACTTGACTATCTAAGTCCTATGTGTTAGAGTTTCATTACGATGAAGAGACATCATGACCATGACAGTTTTTTTTATTAGATATTTTCTTTATTTACATTTCAAATGTTATCCTCTTTCCTGGTTTTCCCTCTGAAAACCCCCTATCCCCTATCCCCTCCCCCTGCTTACCAACCTAGCCACTCCTGCTTCCTGGCTGGCCCTGGCATTCCCCTACACTGGGGCATAGAGCCTTCACAGGACCAAGAACCTCTCATCCCATTGATGACCGACTAGACCATCCGCTGCTACATATGCAGCTGGAGCCATGAGTCTCTCCATGTGTACTCTTTGGTTGATGGTTTAATCCCTGGGAGCTCTGGGGTACTGGTTAGTTCATATTGTTGGACCATGACAATTCTTATAAAAGAAAACCTTTAATTAACTGGCTTACAATTTCATAGGTTCAGTCCATTATCATCAGGGTGGAAATCATGACAGTGTGCAGGCAGACATGGGGCTGGAGGAACCAAGAGTTCTAGATCTTGATCCAAAGGCAGCAGGGAGAGACTGTGTACCATACTGGAGACTGTGTACCATACTGGAGACTGTGTACCATAGGAGACTGTGTACCATACTGGGCATAGTTTGAGCATAGGAGACTTCAAAGCCTGCCCCCACAGTGATATGCTTCCTCCAAAAAGGTTACAGCTACTCCAACAAGGCCACACCTCCTAATAGTACCCCTCTCTATGGGCCACATATTCAAACACATGAGTCTATGTTGGCTCTACCTATTCAAACCACAATACTTTGATTACCAAAATGGACAAAGGTGTACCTTTGTATAGTTCAGTCTTCAGGCTTTTGCATAATTATTTTGAGATTCAGTCTAGAACCTCCCCTACCCTGGGAGTGATTCTATAAATCCAGAGTTACTTGAACTCAGCTTCTTTTGAGAGGGAATGCTATTGTTTTCAAGAGTATATTTAGGGTTTCCGTTTGTCTGTAAAGGATGAGTAGAGAATCTGTTGCTCTAGATTCTGTTTAGAAAAATGATCACTCTCAGCTGTCTCAACCTATATCTCTCCCCCCAAAAAACCTGACAACTCCCACGCCGGTATAAGAATCTGAAGCTTACATTGGTTTGATTTTCTCCCTGCAGGCTCAGTCTCAACTTTTTCAGCTCTAGTTGGTCAGTTGCTGCCAGTATTTTCCTTGCCCATTTTCCAAAACTTTGTTGGCATTGCTTCTTGTATCCATTTACCATCTCCTTATCATCTTCCTACACCCTTAAAAGTCCTTTAGTATAACCTTTGTACAGTTCCAGAGGAAAGGTCAGTGTACTGAACTTAACCTCAGCTCCATAGCCATCTTATTTCCACTTGCCATATAAGAGAAACAACTTGCTGTGAGACCATTACTTTCCATGACTGCAGATACATAACACCAGAACAACAAAGCACTTTTAATAACTCCATGATGCAACTGTTAATACAAGTTATTCTCACTCCATCCTACCCACATTTTGACATAATGGTTTGACCAAATCAGGAGATACCACAGGGGAATCAAAAACTGTCCACAATTCAGCCATGCATTCTTCTTCATTCATCTGTCCATCCATCTAATCCTTTATTCATTACCAGCTTTTCTTTCATTTATTTACTTTTTTTTTTATAGAGTCTCATCTTATATCGTAGGCCAGTTTCAAACTCAGATATAACTAAGGCTGTATAAAATCTGGCAGCAATCCTACTTCAGCTTCCTAGATGAGATTACGGGCGTGTAGCACTATGCCCAACCATTTAGTCATCATTTTCAGCTATAGGGCAAAGATTAATGCATAATAATCCTTTTTAAAGAAACTTCATAGATGAAGGGAAAAGAGGACACCTAACTATTCATAGCTGTCACAATGGGAAGACAGATGTCAGGATTTACTGGAGGAAGCTTCCCCTCAACCCAGACCAAGAGTCAGGAAAGAATTCTCTGAAGTAAGTAATTTCCAAACTACGTCTTCAAGAATGAACTAAAGTCCAACAAGCAGAAGATAAGGAAATATCAGGGCAAGGATCTGTATTGCTGAAGTAGGAAGTGTAGTTGCAAAGAATGAAAGCCAGAGGAGCTAGGAAGCATCTTGGAAAGCAGGCCGTTTATACCAAGTTGAAAATTTAGCTGTGACACAGCGAGTGTTGGAAAGCTTTTCAATAATGGAGAACATCCAACGTCTTTTGTTTGAACACCCCTTTTACGGTTGCATTTTCTAGACAATAGTTTGTTCGTTAGTGTTCTGCCTGTCCAAGACATATATGGACAGTGCACACAAACCATAAGCCTTCTAACAGTGCCTGATGGAACTTCTTTCTCAAGGTCACTGGGACAGTGGACAGTAGAACACAGCTCCAAGCTCACTGCACTGCATACTAAATGCCATTTTCCTCTTGTTCTAAAAACCAATGGGGAAATCCATTATATCTGAGATCTCCCTTGGCTGTGTTTTCTACTTACTTTTGCAATTTTAACAGTTGACCAATGAATAACTCAATATATTAACTCATTCAAAGAATCAAGCAATGATGGTGTGTCAGTGATAACTCCACCAAAGAAAATATGTTTCCATGTTTGTTCTAGTCTTCAATCTCTATCCTAAAGAATTTTTTTTTTTTTGGTTTTTTGAGACAGGGCTTCTCTGTGTAGCCCTGGCTGTCCTGGAACTCACTCTGTAGACCAGGCTGGCCTCGAACTCAGAAATCCGCCTGCCTCTGCCTCCCAAGTGCTGGGATTACAAGCATGTGCCACCACGCCCGGCCCAAGAAATTTTTATAGGGGCTATCAACCCTTGTCAGAACAGTGGATAAGTATCATCAAATGGAACTTCTATCACATAGTTGTCTGATCTTACCATATGACTAGTTCCATAGTCTCTTTATGGTGGGTAAGAATTACTAATCTTTATCCAGATTAGTAGTGTCCATTATCAGAATGAGTGGATAGTTCTGAGAATGCTCAGGGCTGAGGTATGCTATGGAGAAGATACTGAAGAGGACTCCAATGAACCTAAATCTTGATTCTATTTATTTGACTATCCATTGCTGTTTTCCATATATAAGTTGCTTGGTAAACATACACTGATACCCAGGATATGAGAATATAGCATTTATTTCCTGATTCATACTCTCATCTTTTTATGTAAGTATATATTGTTAAAAGTGGCCATAAATAACTTCAGAAAAGGTGAGTTACAATGTAAAAAATATTAATGATACCACTTTATAGACATTTAGTGCCCTGTCCATTGATACTGTTATTGTTTATATAAAATAACTCTTGGTGATCTTATATAATATAAATATATAATATAGAAGGGCATATAATATAAAATATATTATATAATGTAAATATATAATGTAGAAGAGTAATTTAGGTTCCTAGAGTACCCTGGAATTATAACAGAAGTTCAGGCAGAAAGAAAGTGTATTGACTAATCCTGAACAGAAATAAAAGATATTCAGGCTTTTGACCATTAGAGAGTTAGGCTTAGAAAGTATTGAAACTCCCTAATTTATTAGTGTACTTAGTGATAACAGTATATAGGGTACTTTATATCAACCCACTAAGCATTTTCACATGAAACTTCTTAATTTCTAAAATCTGAGCATTGCTTGGCAGTCAACGTGAATATATCCTAACTGAGTGTGAGAAATAGGATTTGTCTTTAAGTTTCATTCTAAAAGAGATTTAAACAGCTTGAAATTCCATTGAAACATTCCCTCTATAAGCGTATGCATTTATATAGGTGCATATGTATATATTCATGTATATATGCATTTACATATCCCTTTGGAAGCTTGGGTGACTTTAGTAAATACTTTATTAGTCACAGTATAGTTTCTATGTGTGATACTTTATCCAGATTAGTAGCTCTCAACATAGACTTCACACTAGAATCTTCTAGATATTCTCATTTAATAACCTAGGCATTTAAAGTGCTAAAACTTCCTGGTGATTCTTAAGTATAGCCAAAGTTGTAAACCACTAACCTAAAGTACCCTTCTACCAGGAGATAGCACTCTTAATGATTTTGTATAAACACTAACACTATCAGTGGGCAATACACTAAGTGTCTATTAAGCAATATCATCAATACCTTTTACATTGTAAAATTTGTCGTCCTCATAACAAACATGAAAGTCACGGCTATTTCTCGCCATTTAACAATAGGGAAAGCAAGGCTCCCTAAGTTACCTAAGGTCACACTGACAGCAACTAGCAGAGGGGGCATGGATTCAGACTGGGTGGGTTACCTGAGCCTGGGGTGACTTGTATCTGTGGATCATGGTCTCAAAGACTCCTCGGTCTATGATTCTTTCTCTTTTCTGAGCCTCTGGAGGCACAAAAGTGGAATTGGGAAGGCTATGAGTGATGATTCCACAACACCAAGATACCGTTTGCTCTTTCTATGAGTCAAATCCTTTGCAAATCTTGCCTTGCAGCTGCTCAGACCCATCCAAGTGGGATGAGCCCACCTGTCTTGGACAGCCAAGGCCATCTTGAACCTTGCAGATTTCTTTCTGCAAAGATCTGTTTAATGATTTTTCTTTACAAGATCAAAGGGGAAAAGAAATGTGTCAGTGTTCCTGGTCCTGTCCTATCTCACCAACCTCTATATGTCATCAGTTATTTGGAAAAATGAATCTAGACTTTGCTGAACTGCCTAAATCCTGGTGCTTTTGTTTCAGGTGTACCCCAAGCTTAGCCTTCAGAACACCCAGTGAAAATGGTGATGGGAGCTGTTTCCTAACAGCTATAGTGGGTTGAACTGTGCCCAGAAGACTGAAATTCTAATCTATGCTACAATGGGGCTTAAAGTCCAACACAGATGATGTTCTTATAGGAAGGGAGAAAACTGAGTACAGAGACAGGAAAACACTGAAGCCACGTAAAGTTCTAACAAGAAATTAGTTATCTACAAGCCGAAGAAGAGACAGGAAGCCTGAAACAAATCCTTCTCACAGCCCTAGGAAGGAAGCAACCTGCTGCCATTTGACTTTTGACTCTGACCTCCAGGACTGTGAGACAAAACACTTCTGTTGTCTGAGGCACCCAGGGTCTGGTTCTTTGTGATGGACAGCCAGGGTAGCTGTCACAGTGTGTGTGTGTGTGTGTGTGTGTGTGTGTGTGTGTGTGTGTGTGTGCCTGCAGGGGAGCATCCTGGTGGAGCCTGGGCTGACTGTGCCTTGCTAAGGAAGCACACAGAAGGGATGGAGGGCCTCCAGGGAGCCACCCACAGAGCTGTGTACACTCTGGAACTCTCTCTTGGGATCTCAGAAGGAGAGCTGCTGAGCTGCCAGCATCTGGTTCTTTATCCAGCCTAGGGGTGCCTTGTCTCCCTGTTGTCATGCCAACAGAGGGTGGCGAGAGAATTTGGGTTTGTTTTTCTTTTCTCTTGCTAAAAGGCCATCATGTTTAAGGCTTATATTCCAGCATTAATGAGTAGGTTTACCTTCTTGAAATGCTTGCTGCAATATGGGTTAGTTAAAGGATTCTTCTTTCTCATACTTTCAAGGTCATGACTTATATCTATCAGTAAGAACATCCTTATGTTTCTTGATAGGTTTACTGTATCAAGCTCATAGGTTTTTGTTTTTCCTTGAGCTGGGAATAATACATCTTCAGGCTCTGAGTCAAAGACTGTCCTCTGCCCACTCCACTCTTCTTATCACCTGCCACTCCATCACAGACAGCCCCCCGTGGGAGCGCTGGTAGCTCTTTCATCATCAATAGTTTTTACCAATGATGAAATAACAACTTGTTTGCTACTGGCTGTGTGAGCGAAGGAAACATACAGAGACTCTTTGTCTCTGCGTTTATAAAACAGAACATATGGGCAGAAGGATAGGGGACTAAAGGAGATTAGAGAACCTTCGCAGGGTTCATGATTGAAGCTTTCCAAAGCCCCACTACTGAAAGGGAATACGACTGATAAACACCCACTGGACTATGAATACAGATTATGTTTAGAAAGCTCTCAAGGAAGAATGCATTTATAATATTTCTTTAGCTGAAAGCCTAGTGGGAGACAGACAGACAGCTAAGGACAGAATCAAGCAGCACCACTGGCAGGACATAGAAGGTGGTAAATGGCGACTGCCTTGCCTTCCTGCATCTTAAAAGTGCTGACAGAAACTGCAACCATTGTGGGCTTGATTGAGGAGCAAGCCAAGCTCTAACCAAACTTCTTTCAAAGTAATTAGATATTTATGTTAAATGCAATAAAGGTCACCTCCCCCAATTATTCTTTGTGCTCAATTCAGTCCCTGTTGGAGGGAAGAGTAGAATGACAGGAACACTTCCAAGAACACAGCATGGCACAAACACAGGGACTTGACAGGGGTGAAGAGTCAACCTTGGCTCTTTTGCTTTGCTTTATTAGATTGTTTAGACTTGGGTAACTTCACTCCATATTTTTTAGTTGAGAATTTCATACATGCATAATACACACATACTTACATATATACATACATGTTTCATGAAATCCATACTCCATTCCCTCCCTTCCTCTAATTCTTCCCCTATCCCCTCCACCATCTTTCTTCCTAAATAGATACTCTTTATGTCTCTCTCTCTCTCTCTCTCTCTCTCTCTCTCTCTCTCTCTCTCTCCTCTTCCTCCTCCTCCTCTTTTGCCTCCTCTTCCTCCTCCTCCTCCTCCCCCTCTTTCCCCTCTTCCTCTTCTTCCTCCTCCTCCACTGAGTTCACTGGGTACCTGAGTATGGGACAGTCTACTAGAATGTGGGTAGTCACTGAGGTGCCACATCTTTGAAGAAAATGGACTCTCTCCCAACAGCCATCCATAGCCAATAGCTCCCAGCTAGGGGTAGGTACTTTGGCCCCTCTCCTGCCCATGCTAGGATTTGGGCTGGCTTGGTCTTCTATAGGTCTCGAGTAGGTAGCTACAGCTTGCTTTCCTAGTGCTCCTAGTGAGCTGGCAGATTTGTAAACTGTAAAGAGAACCTCCCTCTCCCCTTCCTTTCCACAGTCTCCTTTTCCCCACACAGCTCTGTGCACACAGCCTGATGCCATGAACACACCAAATCAAGCAAATAAAGTTCTGTAAAAAAAATTAAATTAAAAAAAAGGAAAGAAAGAAAGAAAGGGAGGAAGGGAGAAAGGAAGGAAGGAAGGAAGGAAGGAAGGAAGGAAGGAAGGAAGGAAAGATAGAAAGGAAGGAAGAAAGAAAGAAAGAAAGGAAGAAGGGAAGAAAGGAAGAAAGGAAGGAAGGAAGGAAGGAAGGAAGGAAGGAAGGAAGGAAGAAAGAAAGAAAGAAAGAAAGAAAGAAAGAAAGAAAGAAAGAAAGAAAGAAAGAAAGAAAGAAAGAAAGTCGGTCTTCAGAAGGCTATTTAGTACATTTCCAAATACTGAACAGAATAAAGGATGCAAAGTCCAAATGTCTGGCTGTTTTGTCTCTATATTTCTTTCCCTTCAATACTCATTATCTTCAAATATACCATGTGCAAATATGTATGTTTATCATTTCAAGTCTTATCCTAATCTGAGATTTTTGTAGTAGTAGTTGCTGTCATTTCTATTGCTCTCCCTGCCAACTCTGGCATGCCTTACACCAAGTCACCTGCTGCCATATTTACTTATTCAGATGGCCCTCAACTTACCATAGTGTCTAGACTTAGGGTTTTCAAATTCACTTTGGTATAACAGCGTTACACAGTCAGGATTAACCTGATAAGCTTTTGGTCTCTGGTCTTTCTTCTGGCTATGGATACACAGCACACAATCTGGAGATGCTGGGCAACAGCAGTGCATTGACATCCCACTTACACACCACTTAGAAGATAAACAAAAGATGCTCTTGTGTATTGTGCTATCAAAGTATGTCGTTTGGCAGGTGTGATGGTTACTGTTGATTATCAACTTGACAGCATTTATAACCACCTAGAAAATGGGCTTCTGGTGAATGCTTCTGAGGTATTTTCTTGATTATGGTACTTGATGTGGGAAGACCCTTCTTAATTATGAGAGGGGCCATTCCCTGGTGTGTATAAAGTAAAGAAAGTGAGCTAGCATGAATTCATTTTTCTGATTTCTGGTTGCAGATGTAATGTTACTAGCTACTTACAGCTCTTGCTGCCTTGACAGTCATACCAGGAAAGACGTTACCCTAGAACTGTGAGCCAGTATAAACTCTTTCTACCATAAGTTGCTTTTGTCAGAGCATTTTATCACAGCGACAGGAAAAGAAATTTTAAAAACAGTAGGAGTAGGTACATTAAAATGCATTTTGACTTAGTGATATATTCTGTTTACCAGGAATTTATGGGGACAGAATCCTGTCATAAGTCAAGGACCATCTGTTTGCAAAAACTCATTCATTCTGAATCTTCACAGAGCAAGGTGAGAAGTAGGTAGAAACTGCACTCTGAGAGTTTGAGAAGGAATAGCAAGTTTGTAATCCTGTTTGTCCCTCGAGAACTGAAATAGTTTAAGAAAGAACAGTGATAAAGTGAACTCTGGAGAAATCTATGTTAGTAAGGCAGGCATCTGAAGAGGCTTTTACTTTTGATGCAGATCTTTGAATAACAGTATAAGCCTATGAAGTTCTGAACGCCACTTAGCACTGTTTCTGATCATGTCCACTTGTAATAGAAAACCTCATGATACCCAGAGACCATACTAGACTTGGTTTATAATTATCAGCTCAGTATATTTTCTTTGAAGCTCTCCCTTAATGTCATCCTTCTTCTGGTGTAATGTGCATATTGTGTCTCTTGGAACAGACATGTGTCTACATGAGTGATTAAATCATTTTGGGCTGAAGTGCTCAAGATTATTGTGTTTGTATATACATTACACTTCTGGAGCCTATAGGGGTTATTTAAGAACCGAGTATGTAAATGTATGAGTAGAATCTCCCAGAGAGGTTTATCTTCTCTGGGTAGTATCTTAGATTTTGGACCTGTTTTTCTACACTTTATGCTTATTTTTTAATCAAAATATACCATCCTTCTCTCTTCTTCCCATTTATCCTTCTTATAGGAACTCAGACTTCTCAGACAGTGTAGAGCATAAGGAACACATGTGTCTAAATGTGTTACCTCCTCAGTGACAGTGTGTTTCAAGAGGCTTCTGAGCATCCGAAGCATAAGTCCAGTGAACAAATCACTAGCCGGTCAAGAGGAATCATTATGGATCTCTGAACAAGTTATCTAGGGAACAATCTCTAGTCAATGCAGTGAGAAAGTTCTTTCTATAACATGGAATATATTATGGAAATATCAATTTTTAAAGTTCTATTTGTTAGCCGGGCATGGTGGCACACGCCTTTAATCCCAGCACTTGGGAGGCAGAGGCAGGTGGATTTATGAGTTCGAGGCCAGCCTGGTCTACAAAGTGAGTTCCAGGACAGCCAGGGCTATACAGAGAAACCCTGTCTCAAAAAAACCAAAAAAAAAAAAAAAAAAGATTCTATTTGTTACAATGCTAAAGGCCAATCAAGTCATTGACTTTTTAATACTACCACTTTTGAACTCTTATTATATAAACCCCCACTTTCACAAAGTATAGGTATTGAAGTCTTTGAAGTTATAGATTTCATTATTTATTTCTCTTGCACATGTGATGGACCTGATATGTGACATGTACCACTTTAGCCTCTTGGGGTACATTAAAAAATAATTTAGATAATAAGCTCTACCCTCATGGAGATTGTATTCTAGCTAAAGCATCAGACATTGCATGGTGCTGTCCACATCCTGACTGGGTCTTCTCAGTTATCTTCCTCGTGTCAATCATCTCTGGAAACTCCCTCACAAACACAGAACTGAGTGTGTCTAACCTCCAAGGTCTCTCTTAACCTAGTCAAGTTGACAGTTATGGTTAATGTTCATTGTGTGGTGGTTTGAATGAAAAATGTTCTCCACAGGCCCATGTATTAAAACACTTGATCTGTAATTGATGGCACTCTTTGGGAAGGTTATGGAACCTTTAGGAAGTGAACACTTTTCTAAAGGATGTATGTCACTGGGGGCAGGCTTTGAGGGCTTATAGCTTTGGCCCAGTTCCCGTGTCCTATCCTAACTCCCACTTCTTGTGTGAGGGTGAAAATGATAACAGGCAGCTTCTTGCTTTTCCTACTGAGTTTCCCCTGACTGTAGCTTTGCCTTTCTAGCCGTGATGGATTCGGTCCCTCTAAACTGTAAGCCAAAACAAGCTCTTTCCTAAGTTGCTTTTGGTCAGGGTATTTTATCACAGTAACAGAAAACTAACTGATAGCAGTGGTGTCCATGGGGTCCATGGGTCATATTATGGGTTTTGGTCTCTGCTCCGAGGGGAAAGGGAAGCCAATGCAAGTTTTAATCAAGGAATGATTTGCATGTTAAGGCATTAGCTCTGTGCAGAGATGAACGATGGAGCCACCAGAACTGTTTGGAGGCAATTTCAGTGTTCCCTGTCACTGGTGATAGTGACTCACACGAGCAGCCTCCTCAAGAGTAAGACACAGGAATGTTTCAACAGTTGAATTCACAATGTTTTCCAATGAACTCTTCAAGGGTAAGAGACAAATAGGACTGCCTTCAAGGTCTTCCATAAGACCAAGAGGAGAAAGATTTTGAATACAATAAGTTTGGTGAGTTGGGGATATAGGGCCTTGACACACTAAGTTAGAAATATCCATTGCTACTGAGATATAAGATAGTGAGTCAAGCCCCCTAAGACAGCTTTCAGAGCTTCTGAGTATATTTCTGTCTCATATGTTGGACATGCTTGCTGGAAAGCCAGGGTTGGCTACAGATGAAAGGTGATAAACATTCCCTACTTCTACATCTAGCTAATTTCTGCTTTTATTCCCAGAAAAATCTCTGTAAAGACAAGGAGTAAGGCACTTGATATTTCTCTAAATACATAACTAAGTAGCACTTATAATTACCTTAGAGATTTATATAGAATATTAAAATGATCTAACTATAATAACGGAGTATCTTCCTGCTGTGATGATTAATTCATACTTATATATTAACTGACCATCATATTACTGTACTTTATATTTCAATGACCTCAAATTTACTTACATTTTATATTTGACTCAACTAGCATGATATCACATTGAAAGAAGTGTATATAATATATAGTCTTATTACTCTGTTAAAAGAAACATCCAGTTTCCTCTTATTCTTTTGAACTTTATTTAAAGGCATTGGTTAGGATATTTTACAACTACATGGCTCTTAGCACTGGGAACCCATGGAAGGGAAGTTTAGCAGGATCCAGAGCACAATGATAGGACCACATAGAGGATGGAGATCCAGGGCATAGTAGTAGGGCCATGTAGAGAATGGAGAAGTGGAATAGTTCCACTGAAATGTTATTCTGTTTTAAAACTTAAAAAAGAAAACAACAACCAACCAACCAACTAACAACAACAACAACAACAACAACAACAACAACAACAACAGATGCTGATCATCCCTTTGGACCTAATAACACTGATCTTAAGGGTTTATACATGATCTTTGGGTATTTATGTTTGTTTTTACTGTTAAATAAAATCTATGGACAACTGAATATTCTACTTACACTCACCTGTTCCCTTCTCATTTAAAAAATGTATTGTTAAGCTTTAATTATGTGTACATGTATGTCTGTTTGTAGATGTGTGTACTGGTGGAGACTAAACAATGGTACATCTTTCTCTGGCACTGGGCTTACAGGCAGTTGTGAGCCACCTGACATGGATTTTTGGAACTGAAATACAACTCTGAAAGAGTAGCAACTATTCTTTTATTTTTATTATTATTAGATATTTTCTTCATTTACATTTCAAACGCTATACCGAAAGTCCCCATACCCTCCCCCCACCCTGCTCCCCAACCCACCCACTCCCTCTTCCTGGCCCTGGCATTCCCTTGTCCTGGGGCATATAATCTTCGCAAGACCAAGGGCCTCTCCTCCCATTGATGGCCAACTATGCTATCTTCTGCTACATATGCAGCTAGAGACACGAGCTCTGGGGTACTGGTTAGTTCATATTGTTGTTCCTCCTATAGAGTTTCAGACCCCTTTAGCTCCTTGGGTACTTTCTCTAGCTCCTCCATTGGGGGCCCTGTGTTTCATTCTATAGATGACTGGCAACAACTATTCTTATTCAATGATCCATCTCTCCATCCCCCCATCTCATCATGAATTTGACATTTCTAGTTATGAGAACAGGAGATTTAAACTGTTGAGTCAGTTTTAAGAATAGGGACCGTGAGAATGAGCAGTTTAATAAATTCTTGTTCTTGACCAACAACAGGAAGTGTTCTTGGTTCTGTACTGACTAAAGGCCAGAGAAACCAGGCAGGATGCCTCTGGTTTCTTTCCTTTCTTCTCCAAAATGATCACTTGTGCCTGGAGTCTTTATATAATGGTGTGACTAAAACTCCAACCACAGACACTAATCCTTTCTGATGTACAGCTTGGAATTGAATATCCAGAATTTCATGATAAAAATAGGTTATTCTGTGACTTTAGCCCATCTCTTAAATGAGTTTAGTGTCTCAACTCTTGAAGGAGATAAGTTAGATAGCTAGACAGAGATTAATATCACTGAGATCATGGAGGATGAACTCTTTCTCATTGTTTGGCTTTGGTCCCAGCTTCCCATTTTCTTGGTAATAGTAGAAAGGTAAACATTAGCTTTGCCACTCCTTAGACCTCTTGGTCAACAGAATAAGATGCCCATGTTCCTGAGTAGAAACATGATATTTTGATCTGCTCCAAAGATTAGAACATTATATATTATTACTCCTCCTTTAAGTGTTAATGCCTCTGGGCCTGCCATTCATCTGGGGCAAGAGATCACCCCTCAAGAAGACTGATGTACCCAAAGCTAAGAAGATAGGAGAAATAATGATTCCTTTAATAAGGCAACCTATTTATCCTTCCCAGAAAACCCTACTCCATGCGGCTGTTTATGGTGTCTCTTACCATGTGCTTTACCCATCTTTTCTGAGTCCTAACTCAGAAAAGCACAACGTTTTTCATTTCTTCTTTCTATTCCTCCTTTGTTTTGAATACTGGCCAAAAGCTTGAGCAGGCTTTTCTTTGGCACTCTGGGCTTTGTTGCTCTTTCTCCGACTCCATTTTCCCTTTTGCCAAGCAGCTGCTTGCCTGACTATGCTGCAAAGGCATGGCTTCTCCTCCTCTTCATATCCATCTACCTCCTCCCAAAGCTGTTGAGACTTACAGTTTGCCTCCCCTGTTGCTTTTTCTTCAAATTCTAATAAAAATTTCTTCAATCTTCCTTTAGTCTATTTAAAATTATTTTATGAATGAGATTAAGAACCCCAGAGAAGGAACTCCAAGTTCTCTAATTTCTGCAGCTTCTTAAACAGAAACAGTAGTCTGTGTCATGTGACTTAAGGTCTTATTCGCACTTTAGTGTAGAAGAGGATCATTTATTGGTGTAAGCAAGTCCCTGTGTTGTGATTGGGTTTCGGCAAAGCACAGCACATTCTATCTTCCTCTAAGACCTACGATGAAATTTATAATAATAACATCAGGTAGATTGGAACACAGTGACATTTTAGCAATGACCACATACTTTTGACCTTAATAAAATGTGTCTGCAAATGTTATTGACAGTTTAAGTGCTAATTTTAGTTCGTTATTTTTCCAAATTGTTGTCTTGACAAAAGCCTTTATCCAGTTCTCATTTTCTTAAAAAAAATGCAGATTCAATCAGAATTATTTAAGAAAAAATAAGAAAGTTCAAACTTTTCTTTTAAAGTTAAGAAAACTAAACTTAACTACTACGTTGGCACAAAAGTTGTCTTCTGCCTAGTTTAGTATTCTGGCATATACCGAAATGCACTATGTGCTATTTAGTATGAGAACCGTATGTGTGTTTAAGTCCACAGTGTTCATGTTGCAGATCTGTGGAGCCTAATTATCATACATATTCATATTGCTTGACAATTCACAAACACTGAGAGAAGCTCTAGTATGATCCTTCTGCATGTGTCTCCGGTTTCCTTTGAAGACTAAAAATAATGTTCACAAGAATAGAAGTTGCTTCATGGAACCTTCATAGTCAAGCAAAACTCAAGCGCCATCCATTCCAATCCATTTCGTTTATGGTTGAGGAACTCAGAGCTTGTCCAGTGAGTCCCAGCCAGTCAGTGGCCAGAACGAAGCTAGAAAAGGAAGCTTGGTTTTCCTCCAATTCCTTTGCTTTCTTACAGGAGATAGAGCTAACCATGGCTTCCTAGGAAATAATGGTAAAAAGGAAAAATGTAACATTAAACGAAGGTCAATTTATTAAGAATTACTCGATAGAGTGAATTCAGTACTTAGGGCACATTACAGAAGAACTCCTCTGTCGTTGGTTACACAGTTGCAAGGTGCCCACACTATGCTAAAGTCCTCAGTTCTAAAGATAGATGTGTCTTCACTGCTTGTACGGTAAGTGGTACATCATGCACCATTTTCATCACTTCTAGATCGCCTAAACTAGACAAAATATAGACTTATGAGCCAAATTTTCCCTTCGTTAAAATTCTTCAGTGAATTTTCATTGTCTATACAGGTCAAAGACTCCATTTCACCCTGAAGGCTAGCTACATCTTCACCTCATCTCTTACACTGCCTCAGCCTTCTCACTTTCATCATGCAATGTCGCTATGGCTTCTACTCTGCATTTGTGTTTTGCTCTCCCTCGCACCTGAAGTGCCTTCATGACGTGGCGGCCTCATTCCTCCTTTCTGGCTCAGTTTTGAGACTTCAGGTGACATTGTCACTTGGCGCTCCTTGATATGGCCGGTGCTCCCCAACTTCCTGGATTTTATTCTTCTGCCCTGATAAGGTATTTCCCTCTGCATACTTAATCCCTGCCTTTAAAACAGATAATGACAAAACACTTTGTTGGATGACCACCTGATTTCCTGTGGGTTCCTTGCAGGTTTAGTTTACAGCAAGCATAAGGTCTGACATATTGTAAAAGTCTGTTATGAATTCAGTGAATGTCACTGGGATAATTAAATGATGAATAATTAAATGAGCTAATATATACAAAACGCATAGAGCGGTAGTTGGCACACTGAACACAGAGCATGCCAAGGAATAAATGAATAAACTTTAAGATCTTTATAAGTTGTGTGTTCTTCTGTGTGGTGAACGTTGTGCTTCATTCAACAGGAGTCAGACAGCAAATGGATAGTCACTGGGATTTGTGGAGAGGGATTTGTGGAGAGGACTCTGAAACATTCCAGTTGGGATAACTCTAATGAAGAATCTTAAATGGGGACATATCTTATATAGGTTCTGCAAAGAGTTCTAAAAGTGAAGTGTGTAAAAATCACACACCCTGTCCAGTTTCATGGAAGCTCTCTTAGCGTACAAAGAATGTGGCCTGCTGTTATTGTTCCCAGGCACGTCCTTGCTCCTAGGCATTCAAGACCTTGAGTCTGTGAGAGTTCTATGCCTAAAGCATCCACTAGGGGTCTAACTTTTGCAGTATTGTAATCCTGGGGGAAAGAGTTCCATTTCCTTCTTGCCTGTAGTGGCAGTTGTTACCGTCTATGTACCGGTTGCACAGTCTGCCAAACTCCCATCATATTGAGCAGAATAGGAATAAAATAAACTTCTTAAGGGTAGAACTTTTCTCCTGGCCCAAGTTACTCTTCCATTCTCACTAGGAATGGGTGACGATAGCAATGGCAATTCAAACATCTCCTCCACTTGTAGAATGGTTTATATAGGTTACCATCTGCATGTAGCAGCTGGACTCAGTCCTTTCTAGTACTGATGTAATTTTTTTCACATTTTATTTTTACTACAGATCTGTTGCATGCTATAAATTTGAACTTTTGAAATCTCTTCTCTTTTTTCCCCTTCCCACCAGCTGCCATTCTAAGAGTATTACAAATTCTGGAGTTCATCTCATTTCCACTCCAAGTACAGTACACTGTTGATAAACTTATTTCACATGGCGTCCATTAGTCTATTTATGAGCCTTCAGCTCCCCTTTAGGAGATGTTGATTTATATTGGAAAAAATGAAAGTTAATATTTTCATAGGCCTTTACATTTGATAATATTTTCACAAAGACTGTGGTGTCTAGCCTTTGCAACACTCTGATTTATTGTGTAGGAATAATTTATCACATTTTGTTTTACAGTTTCAATGAGTCTTTAGGTCATGCAGAAAGAAAATGTCAGGGGTAGAATGATAAACCTGGCTTGGGCTATAATGCATGTGCTCTTATTAGCTAGAAATTACCATATGATGTCAACAATGAAAGCAACCTAAGAGATACTTTCCATGTGCATTGGTTTTCTTGGAGTTATAGATTTTTAGGGAAGAGAATTCAAGGGAGAAATTGAGGGTGAACCATACTGTGTGGAGAAGTGAATGTTTGTACACCAACAAACTGACTTATTTTCTCCTTGAAAGTTTTACATATCATGATATTAATGTATTGTCATTGTGCTGTATGTTCTCTATAAAATGAAAATATGCCTTGACTGCTCACCATTCTCTCATCATGTGTCTAACATAGTAGAAATGGTAAAAGTAATGGTATTTACATCAAGATTGTATGTCTAAAAGGATTAAATCTAAATAATAGAAGAAAGAACCATTTCTAGACTTTCAGTTATACTATCTTTTGGTGGTTGACTTCCAGGTGTTATGAGTACTTCCTCTCTGGTGGTTCAAAGCTCCTCTAACCACACTACTTTCTGCCACTAGGAGAGTCAGAATATTTTAATATTAAACTGAAAAAAAATTCTTCTTCACTTAAGTTTTCATGGTTACTCTTACAAAAATTTTAGATACATACACACACAAAAATGAGTGTGTATATAACACACACACATTTATGTATACCCAGGAGCAGAACTTTTTGTTCACATCCTCAGAAATTTAGAAAGTGACTGTCTTATAATAAGTTGTTAATAAAGATTTTAAAATACCAAGAAAGAAAGAAAGAAAGAAAGAAAGAAAGAAAGAAAGAAAGAAAGAGTCAGAGAGAAAAATGGAGAATGCTTTCCAGACATTGTTTCCATTTTCTACTATGTGCTTTAATATCATGATATATAAAACTTTCAAGGAGAAAATAAGTAGTGAGGAATAAGTACTATAACCAGATTGTTTACATTATACTGAAAGTCCCAAAGAAAGAAAGAAAGAAAGAAAGAAAGAAAGAAAGAAAGAAAGAAAGAAAAGAAGGAAAGGAAGAAAGAAGGAAGGAAGGAAGGAAGGAAGGAAGGAAGGAAGAAAGAAAGAAAGAAAGAAAGAAAAGAAGGAAAGGAAGAAAGAAGGAAGGAAGGAAGGAAGGAAGAAAGAAAGAAAGAAAGGAAGGAAGGAAGGAAGAAGGAAGGAAGGAAGGAAGGAAGGAAGGAAGGAAGACAATCTTTGCCAATAATGTGCTAGTCTTTGTAGAAGTTCAACAGAATCATATCACTATCTCTGATAATTGAGCATAACATGTTTGCAGGATGCAAAGGTGATATACAAAATCAATTATATTTATACACGCTAACCACAAGCAATTGTACATCATAAATTGGCATTTATAGTAGCAATAAAATAAACAATGCAGAGTAATAAAGAAGACAAGAGAGGTTCAATCCCTGCAAACTGGAAACTATACAAACATTCCTAACAGAACTCAAAGAAGATCTAGTAAGTTAAGCTACTTTAATGGATTGGGGAACTATCATGGCTTGGGTATTTACATCCCTGAAAAGGCTTTGTGTGGCTTGATTGTAAGTTTCTGGATTTCTGGGGTGTGACTGGATTGTAGGAGCTCTAACTTCATCAGTGGATACATTAGTTGGTTCATTATTTGATGTATTGTTGGAAGATGGTTGAAACCAGGGAAGTAGGTTACTAGGTGTAGTGGCTATCCCTGGTTGTCAACTTGACTATATTTGGAATGAGCTACAATCCAGATTTGGAAGGCTCACCAGTGACCCTAACCTGGAGGCTTGGATATAGAAGTCTCTGATCTGGATCTTGGTATGGAGGTCTTGATAGCATACCGGCTATGGATTCCAGAAGATTAAGACAGAGAGTTCTCCGAGCTCAAGANCTGAGCAAGCCAGGGGAAGCAAGCCAGTAAAGAACATCCCTCCATGGCTTCTGCATCAGCTCCTGCTTAAGTTCCAGTCCTGACTTCCTTTGGTGATGAACAGCAGTATGGAAGTGTAAGCCGAATAAACCCTTTCCTCCCCAACTTGCTTCTTGGTCATGATGTTTGTGCAGGAATAGAAACCCTGACTAAGACACTAGGGAATGATGAACAGTTTGTACTATGTTTGCGGGGATGGGTAGACAACTCTACATGTGTTGCAAAGATATAAAACTGCATACACAGCCAGGAGATGTTGGCATATGCCTTTAATCTCAGCACTTGCAAGGCAAAGGCAAGTGTATCTCTGTGAGTTCGAGGCCACCTTGGTCTACAGAGTGAAATCCAGGAGTTTCCGAGCTAAAACAGAGAAACCCTGTTTTAAAAAAAATAAAACAAACAAAGCAAACAAACACAAAACAAAACACCAAACAGAAAAACACAAAAAAGGAAAAAGACTCACACGCGATGCATGGTTTTATTATAATGTGTTAACTGTATTATGAAAATGTTGGGTAAATAAATTGAAGGCTCTGTGTATCTGTATCACTTTTGCAACTTCCTATAAATCTATAGTTATTTCAAATAAAAAGGTTTTAAAATGTCAATGGTCCCCCAAATGATGAATAGATTCCGGAGAGTACTATTCAAGGCCCAGAAGGTGTTTTTACAGGAATTAGCCTGCTGATTTAGAACTTTATGTCAAAGTTCAACAGAACCAAAGTCATCAATGAGGCCATGCAGAAGATGGAAGAAGTTGGAAGAATTAAGCTATCTGACTTACTGTAAATCTACAGTAATACCAAGATGCAGACTGTTGATAAACAGACAGATCAATAAAATGATTCAGAATAAAGCTCACATGTATATGGTTAGTTTGTTTTTTAGATAAAAATGAAGAGATAATTCAGTGGAGGGAGAGAGCAGCCATTCCACCAACTGTGCTGCACAACCAGCCACCTACAAGGAAATGAAGTCGAATTGTACCTCAGGGGGACACATGCTTAACGAGAGCAAGGCCCTGGGTTTGCTCCTTACACACACACACACACACACACACACACACACACACACACACAGTATGCATGTGCACATTAGTACATGAAACACTTTGCAATCTTTACAAACTTTCTAGGTTGGGGGTTGGCACCTCTGCTGTACTGAATAATTAATTAATCTAAGAAACTTTAACAAAATGATCACTCTTCTTAACTAGTTAATTTTTATTCCTTGACAGTTTCATACACATATACAGTGAATTTTCATGTTTTCACCCTCATTTCTTTCTCTCATTCCCCTTCTTTGTTAATTTCAATAAAGTGTTGCACACAAGTCTCAGGGATTTAAATTCTTTATCCCCAGCTAGTGGCTGTTAGGGGAAGATTAGGAGATATGGTGTTGCTGGAGGAAGTATGTGACCAGGAGAGAACTAACAGTTTCAAAAGACTCCTAGTCCATCAGCTTTCTTTGCTGTCTGTTTATGGACCAGGCTGTGAGCTCTTGGCTCCTGCTCTAAGGCCATACCTGCTTGCCTGCTGCTATGATGCCTGCCATGATGGTCATGGACTCTGAACTGGCTAGAACTATCAGCCCCAAATACGTCCTTTCTTCTCTAAGTTGCCTTTATCACAGCAATAGGAAAGTACCTAATATATACACTCCTGCTGCTGCTGAAACATTTATTTTATTCCCAAGAAGCCAGCTTCCTAAATCCATGCTATTGAGTGTGAGAGCCACTGAGTTTAATTAGGATTGCTTCCAGGAGTCTAGGGTTATTTCCTGGAGCATGAGCAACTTATTCTGTGGCTACACTACTGAAGAAAATGACAGTCACCAGCCTTCATTAACTGTCAGTAGTCCCCACCCCCTCAGGGAGGGAGGGGCCTCCCTGATCCATGATGGATGGTTGACTAGGCCAATCTTATTCAGATCTTGTGGAGGAAAACACTTCTGCCCTGAGTTCATGAAGGCAAAGACCATGTCAAGTCCAGAAGGCATCTACTGCGGTGCACCCTTTCCATCCTCTGGCTGTGCTGGATAGATAATACCGCACTTAGGGCTGAGCATGCCCCTGTCAATCATTTGTAGTACTCTGATCCGTTATGAGCCTGTATATTAAAATGTTTACTCCTTTAATATAAAGTTGCCATAGATTTAGAGATCAGATCAGCCTCATTTGCAATTCTGGCCCTGCCACAGGCTGATAGTCTTCAGGTAGGCTGCTTAACTCCTTGAAGAGCTCCGACTACCTGTAAATGCATTTGTGATATATTTGCTCTGTCTAAAGCCTGATAGTTGAGTGACATCATGTTTTTTGTGTGTGCCACTCTCTTGCCAGGAACACATTAGAGTCAATCAGCATCCAATTGTTACACTTCTGCCTGCCTTGGCTCTAAGAGCAGCATCTGCCTTCACAGTCTGCCTTCCTTCTTCCATGGGGGTTGGCTGGTTTCAGAATGGGATGAGTCAGCATAGCTCCGCACCTCACACAGAGAGCTCACTTCATTTTCCTTAAACCCCTCAATCCTTTCCAAGCCCATGAGCACCCCTTGGCAGCTCCACACACCACATGCCCACCTGAGAACACTCATCAGGTAAAAGCAAGGCACTTCGGCTCGCTCTGAACTTTTCAATACACTGTCCGGGACTAACTCCATGGTGAATACCTCTGAATGCATTGATTTCTTTAGAGCAATTTGATTTCCACAATCCAGAGCTTTCTTCCCTGAGGTCAATCAATACATCAATGGAAATATAAATAAATCAAAATAAAACTCTACACCTCTAGAACTCATGTGGACGTCATAATACGGCTACTATCTTAGACACTCTTTTTAGTCTCACTTCTTTTGTGTGTAGGTTTTCTCCAAGATCAGTAGTCTGTAAGGGCAAGAATACTTTTGAAACATATAAATGGCTTAAAACCATCCACAGTTTTTATTGACGCACTGGTTTTGATGACATAAACAATGTCACATATAATCATGCTTCTTACCTGTCTCTCACCCCCTCAAACCCCTTAGATTTCCTAGCTCAGTTATTTTCTCTTTCTCGGGGATTCCTTTCCTTCTTTTGACTGGACTCATCTGGAAGGTGGAGCCACAGTTGAAGCTACATGTCTTCCATGAAACTTAAAGTTCATGGTATCTGTTTAAGTTCTCAGCTTTCCATGGCCTTTAGCTGTGGGATTGGGATTTTAGAATTTCGTATAAATCTCTAGCTGTGGGAAATTGAACAAGGTATTTACTCTTCTAATCTTATATCATCTGTAACTTCAAAATGAAAACACTAGCATCTATCACTCAGGACCATTGTGAGGACCGAACGAGGCAATGCACATGGAAGTTCTTTGCAAATTGAGCCAGGGTAAACAAATAAAAGGGTGACTTGAGCCTAGGCTAACCCTCATCACAGCTTGCTCTCTTGTGTGTGGATATGGTTCCCAGTTCCTTTTGAGAAATCCTGTGAAGGTTGAGCTGTTTTATCCACCTTTACAACTCCTAACATGCTTAATACATACAGGCATGCATTAGGACTTGGAATGAAGAATATTCAGTATGGGGTGGAGCCGATCTCCTCTTCCTTCAGTGAAGCAAATATCCATCGCTATATCATTTCTCTATATAGCCAGCAATCGATACACACATTTGTCCTTACAACATTTCACTAGAAGATTGCTTTCATGGGGGAGAGGGTGAGTTAACCACCCCCCCCCCGCCACTGTACCCCAATGGGTACCACATGTTCAAAGCCTGCAGAGCAAGTCACCAGCACGATTCATCAAATGATTATAGGAATTCAGGAAACAGCAAGTCCTCATTAAACCAAAATAACAATCCACAGCAGATGCACGCTCTATTTTCAAGCTATGTCCTTGTGTTCTATTACCCTAGAGTTGTGGAGTCAAAGCTCGCAACAGAGTAACTGAGCTGGAAGCCAAAATGGGATGATTGTGCAACTCTTGTGGAGAAGTATAAATTGAAAAGGCAGATGTTTATAGTCAAAGTAAAGAACATCTTCCATCTGAGGAGGGAACACAGAACTCAACTGACTGCTAATGTCCTAACTTTAAAAAAGAAGAATAGTGTTGGGATTTTTTACTGTGAACCTTTTTATGTAATCACTTCCATTTTTAACTAGTCCTCCTGGTAGACCTGGGCTTCTTCCCTCTTTGTATTCCCAACATTCTCTGCTCATCTCTGATTAGCACATTGCACACTGTCTGGGAACAATATCTACTTACACTTCAATCCAGTTAGACTTTCTTTCTTTCTTTCTTTCTTTCTTTCTTTCTTTCTTTCTTTCTTTCTTCCTTCCTTTCATTCTTTCTTTCTTCTTTATATGTATATGTGTACATATATGTGCATATGCGTGTACACACATGTGTATATGTATATGTATTCAGAAACCAGAGTCAGACACTGGGTGTCTTCCTCTGTTACTTCTCCGTATTTTTTTTCCCAATTCAGGGTCTTACTATATCACTATGGCCTGCAAATCTCTGTATAAACTAGGCTGACCTTGAATTTACAGAGATCTGCTTGCCTCCAGTTCCAGAGTGCTGGGATTAAAGATGAATTACACTGTTCCCAAGCCAGTTAAACATTCTTAAGGGACTTGGGAACACAGAGACTGAATTAATTAAGTGGTGCTAAGTTTTGGCATTGTCCTTGTAGAAAGAAAGGTTGAAGTACCACTAGATGTGATTCTTCACTTCTGAAGAGAGTTATGGAGTAGAAGTAGACATTTATGAGCTCTCACCATATAGAAGAGCCAGGGCTATGGGAAAGAGACTAGAGGTAAAGGAGGTGGGTGATAAAGGCTCAGATTTACCATGTATTTACTTGGCAAAGAACTTTGGGCAAGGCTTTTGATCACCCTGAGTGCCAAGTTTTTTGTTGTTGTTGTTGTTTTGTTTTTTGTTTTTTTTAAATTCAAAAATTTATCTGACAAATGACTTGAAGAATACATGTTATAAGCCAGCTGCTGTGCAAGATGTTAGGGAAACAGTGATAAATGGGACGTGGGCTTTCTTTGAAAATAAGTATTACTTATTAGTACAGCACGACAGAGATAAATGAATACTACTTAAGGTGGGGCCAAGATAGAAATGGTTCCGTTTTGAAAAACAGCCACTCTAGTCCTGGAGGATCAGGAGAGATTGCTGACACAATGGCATTCAAGAGGAGCACATGACGATTCTTCATGCCAAGACTAGGAAGTAAGAGGAAGTGAGTCAGGCAGAGGGACAAGAAGACAAACTCCCAGACAGCAAGAGGCAGGAATACATTTAAGGACCTGTAAGCATTTTAGTATGAGCTGTGAGAGTATGTGATAAGGAGAGACAAGTAGGTGGGTCTAAACGATCTTGGTGGTTGGTCATAGAAGGCTGGCTTCCATTCTCAACGGAATCTGAAAAGCCATGGAGATGATGTTAACTAGGGAAGCTAATCAGTGAGATGATATTTTAGAGATGTAATTCTTTTTGCAGGGCAGAAACTGCATTAGAAATAGGAAGGCAAGTTAGGAAGCCGTCAAGAGTCTAGATGCAGTACAAAGGCACTACGAGTCAAGACAGTGGTTTCAGAAATGAAAGCAAACCGAAATGTTGGATTCCAGAGACAAGGAGGTGAGGGTGCATTAAACATTGTATACATGTACTAAAATGTCACACTACCCCACAAGCATGTGCAATGACCATGAATGAGCCAATTAAAAGAAGTTAGATATCCCTGTAAGTAAGTAAGTAAGTAAGTAAGTAAGTAAGTAAGTAAGTAAGTAACAAACTGGATTCCAATAGAGAGTTGGCAACTGGCTGCTGGCTTAGCAATGGAAAATGTATTTAACTCAACCGTCATTGTGACTCATGTTTTTTTACACTTGATGTGCATGTGTGTTTGTTTTCAGACAGCATCAGCTAGAGCATTTGCAGTTTTAACCATGCAAACCACAAACACAGACCTCAGCTTCTAACTATGCTTCCTTTCCCTCTGTAGAAAGAGAGGGTGCTTGTCCTAGAAATGTCAGTCCCTTCAAAACCATTGCCTCAAGAAATTACCACTGTTAATACTACCAGTCTTATGCCCCTCGTCCCTTTTCCACAGGATGGGCATTCTCGGAATTCTTGAACATTCACTGAACGTCTTGTACACATAAAACATGTCATTGCATGCTTATGGACCTATATACTTGTCAGTTAATATTAATAGTTAACAGGAAAGGAAAAATCTATATTTAAGTGTGTTGGGGACACAAAAGAACTATATATTCATGGGAATAAGTTGGGAAAGACTTATGGGGTGAGGGTACCTGTGAAAATAGGCAATCTATGTTGGCTATTTGTAGGTCTTTTGTTGGTATTTTAAATAAAGTGTTAGAAAGTCTAATTTCATGGAATATAACACCAGTGGCATGTGATACACTTTGCAAGTAAATCCTTTTATTTTCATATTTCTTGCTCATAGAAAAGATTATTTTTTTTTTACTTTGATATGACTGTTCCAGCATGGGAGGAGTTATTACTATAGCAACCACTGCATTTAGCACATGTCCTGCTGGAACGCAGAAAAGGTTTCTACCTCTTTAAATAGTAGTGACATGATTCAAGGATGGGAGGCTTCAAAGCACGGTGGATACAGAAGAGAAAGAGATGAAGGAAAAGGAGAAGGGTGGAGGCAGAGATGCATTCAGAAAGATGGGGATAAAAAAACAATCTTTTCAATGACAAATGAACAGACCAATAAAGCTTTTTACACATGGAGTGGGGAGGAAAACTTGGAAATATGGAAATGAGTCAGATTTGATATTCCACATCTACTCAAAGATGCATACTTCACAGTACCCTTTACACCTGCTGGATGCTATGGAAACTCTCCCTGTGTATATGTGGCTGCACAAGGCAGACACCAAGTCACACAAGTGATACAGGGACTTAAGAAGGGGCCAGGAAAGCAGAGTGACCGTACCCATATGGTTTCATTCCAAGTTAGTGTTACATACTCAAGGAGTTCTGGCGACCAGAGGGATAGGTTTGTCACCACCTGGTAAGTGAAAGGCCACTAAAATACCAGTTTACATAGGAAATTTATTACTATATACACAACAGGCTGAAGAATCTTAGAGAAAGGACACTCCCGGTGATGGAAGCCTGTCTTCTCATAGCAAATGTGCACCTGTTTTCCTCTGAGCACATGGGTTCCCGGACCTGTGCTTTATTTTCTCTTTCTCAAAGTGGGGGTGCAGGGGCAGGAGCCAGGGCTGCATCAGTTAGAAGACTGAAATGAGAGGCCGTGAGTGACAAGTTACAATTTCCAACTAGCTTAGCAATAAAAATATTTATTGGACCGTGAAATGGAAAATTTCAGACAGACAGTCGCTCGTGCCTGTAGTTTCAGTACTTAGAAGGCAGAGCCGAGAGAACCACTGTAGGGAGGAGAATGACTACATGGAGACTGGTTGTTGTTGTTGCTGTTGTTGTTGTTGTTGTTGTTGTTGTTGTTATCATTTTGGTTTCCAGACACAAGGCAGTTGCCAATGTGAACACACAGCAGTGTAACAGCATGCCTAAGGTCTGTGCAAGATCATGTCTGATAAAATTCCAGCATGGTGGATGGAGGTGGGGGTCTGTGGGAGGGTTGTCAGGAAGTCTCACCCCTAATAAAGGAGGTATTAGCAGTTGAAAGTGGGGGAGAGAATCAGTCTTCTTTAAGGAGGAGGCCACCAAGAGGCTACCCCTGTATCAGTAGTAGATGGTTGGTTCTGTGTCTTAGAACACACAGGCAAGTGCTAAGTGTACTCTGTGAGTTTAAAAATGACAAAATTGGGAGGGAGTAATGTTAGAGGTATAAGAGAATGATTTGAAGGGAGGGAATGGGGTGGACTTGATCAAAACATGCACACACACATACATATACACACACACACATACACACATAGACATACATATACATTCATACATAGACACATTCACACACACATTCACAGCACTCACAGAGACACACAGACATGAGCATGCACACACACACATATTCACACATAGACATACATACACATTCATACATAGTCACATTCACACACACATTCACAGCACTCACAGAGACACACAGGCATGAGCATGCACGCACGCGCGCACACACACACACACACACACACACACACACACACACACTCACTCACACACACATAGACACATACATACTCACCAGTATACCCAGTTCTCAAACAATAAAATATAATTTAGACAAAAGCAACTTTAATGTTAGAAAATTCTAGTAGGAGCGGTGCCTGGAAAGACAGAGCTGGAAAGACATCATGCTGAGGAAATCATTTCATTCTGTCTCTGATGAGCTACTAAAGGATGGAATCAGGGAAGATACATGATCAGGTTATGTTTCCCTCAGGTAATCAACCTGGAAGAAAAGATGAGAGTTTTAGGTGATAATGTTTTGTGTTGCTAGATAAGATAGTAGTACCAAATCTGGAAGCTATTGGAAGAAGGAGGAGCATGTTGGGAGAAAAGGCAGTTACCCCAGGACACACAGAGATTTAAATGTTTCTGGGAGACACGGGTCTTTGCTTACCATTACATTCAGGAAGGGGAGTGTGGCCTTCAAACATTGCTTGTGTAATTGTCCCCCCTTTTAAACTTACATGGGGTATTAAACTGGAGGTTTTAGAAGAGGTCTCATGACATTTTGAAGAAACATGTTTGTAGTATATTCCTTGGCTACCCGTTTACAGTCTGAATCTATTCCCTAAAGTATTCTTTAGGTAAATCGTTGAGCCAAGTTTCCTCCTGTCAGAAAATGACATTTCTCCCAGGAAGTTATGATCATCGAATCATCCAAAGTCTTAATTTATCAGAGATTCTCCATCGTTGGTCAATATGCAAACCAGGCACTCTTCAGTCCCTTGTTGGGGAGTGGTCTGTGCATGGAGGAGGTGATGTCAGTTTGCCCTGGTAGCCTATGAGGTAATGTTTCTTGGAGAATGGTCATATTTCCATGCTGCCATTATTCCTGAGTTCCTCAAACTTCTTGGCTGAATTCTATCTAGATTTAATTTGTGCTTTGTTTAAAGCATAAATTAACTTGGAGCTCCAACTTGGAACTCATATCATTTGTGGATGGTCTGTGACAGCTGTAGAATGTAGAACCCCAAAGGTTCCCTGTGATGTCATAAAGATGTTAGGTCAAATACACAGGTGGGCAATAAATGGCTATTAAGGAGCTAATGAGAGCCTGAGGTAATTTAATTATTGACTTGCAAAATCTCAACAATCTATTATCATAAAGTTCCAATCACTCAACCAAACCTGTACAGTCTAACATAAGTATGACTCTACCCTCTGGGGGATATTTAGTTCTTAGCACTATACAATCAAATAAACATGACTCCCCTCTCTTAAGAAACTTTGAGGAACTAAAATGTCTTAATATGTAGCATGAAGTGTTATGTTCAAGTTGCTAAGAATGTGAAGATAGCTGAGGAACAGATAAAAATAGAGACTAAAAAAAGGAACCCCCAAATAAGAAGCAATTTTCATGTTCTTCATTAATATACAAGCTTTGGGACCCTATGATGGGATGAAAGTCACTATTGATTAACTTTTACGGGGTTGATAGAGGTGTTTGTTTTGTTTTGTTTTGTTTTGGAGGGTTGTTTGTTTTTTGTTTTTGTTTTGCTTTGTTGTTGAAACATGGAGAGAAGGGTAGAAAAACAACCAGGAATTCTAGGTAATATGGAAAAAATCAGTAAATGTTTGCTTTATTCTTGTGTATTTTTTCTTCTGTAGCACACGCTGGCAAACTTGCCACAACTGCTTCTTTCACCCTGCCCATGAAAAACATGTTATTTCCCTGCTGTCCTCTAGGAGGCCTGGGTATGGCCTAGCTCAGAGGAACCCTTCCTCACCAAGAGTATAGTGGAAAGAGCCAGAAGTGCGGAGTTAGGCCTTTTATAAGCACCTAGTGTTCTGTGGCTGTCTGGATTAGTGTGTTTGCATTGGTATGTGTTATTTATCTCTTACTGTAGCTATGAAATAAATATAATAAATTATTATGTGACTTCTCTCCTTACAACAACTCAGCTATCAAATATGAAAAGAGGGCCAACCTTCTTTCCAGGACAAAATAGTGGCAATTTTGTGTAAGAACAAGATTCACAATTAACTTCAAGCCTTATTCCAACTCTTCCCACTATTGTGAGGAAAAAAATCCATTCATCTACTGTGGTCTTGATCACTAGGTTCTCATTTTCATGTAAAGGCCTCTGCATCTAATTTCAGTCACCATCAAGGAAATAACTGTAACTGGAAGGGAAGGAACACCCTATGTAGAGTTTGTGTCACAATTCACCTGAACTAAAGTGATGACAAATTGCTTTAATGAATCTCTAAGAGATGCTTAGCAAACTCAACCATCCACTGATTCCTTCCCTTTGTAGCGGTCCTCATCCTCCCTTGAAGTAACCCACATGTTTAAAAGTTATCATCAGAGATCCAGGCAAAGCTATATATGTACAAATATCAGTTCAAAGAAATCACAGTGATATTTATTCTGAATTCTATTTATAAATGTAGAATTCACCTTGGATGAGCATTTGCAAAGAATCTTTATAATTTCTTCATTACTAAATTATTTTGATCCCCAAGATGATCCTCAAGAAGACACAGATACAGCAAAATTCATAAGGAAAATTTGCTTAGATCCAGGACTTACATTAGGTCACATTAAGGATGGTGGTAGGAAGGTCAAAGAGATTCATTTAAAATCCTAACTTTATCTCCTTAAAAACTATAGATTGATAAACAGAGTGGCAGAGATTGGGGGAAGGGGAACAAATCTTGGTATGTTTCCCAGGTTAATCTCCCTGCCTCATTTTCCCAGGTGCTATTATTTAGGGTATATACCACTGTACCTGGCACAAATTATTTTTAACTGAAACATATTTGTACATCCATAGAGTACAGTATAAGCTGAAGTATGTAATAATGATCAAATTATGATATTAGCATTTCTGTGTTGCTAAAAAGTTACTATTTCTCTGTTTTGTGAGTCATTGATTCCTTTTTTTTTTTTTTTTTTTAGTTATTTGAAAATATACATAAAATTGCTGTGGCGGTAGGTATGCTACTGTGATATAGAGCACTCAGACCATCTCCTCCCATAGTTCTCCACTGTTGTGCCTGTTGTTTTGCCTCCCTGTTCCTCAATCTCTCTGCAGTGTCAAGTGACAATTGTTCTCTCTACCTCTATGAGATCCACTCTTTTGGTTCATTCATTCTTGTCTTTGTTTCTACAAAAGTGTATCTACACGTTGTTTCTACACGTGAGCTTCTGCAGAATTTGTCTTCTATGACCAGCTTACTTCATTAATCACACTATCCCTACCTGCATCTATGCCACAAGTGACAGGATGTCATTTTAGGTTCTATAGTATGATACTGCGTTGTGTTGCTGCCCACATCTCCTTTATCTGTTCATCCATCCAGGGACATTGCTATTGAATTCTTACCTTGGCTACTATACAATAAATATGGCATGTATGGGTCTCTGTGACAGTAACTCCATTCTCTTTAGTTCTATACCTGGGAGTGAAATAGTTAAGTCATATTTTAGTTATTGGAGGAGCCGCCACACAATTTCCCATGTTGATTATAATATATCACCAAAAATGGAATGGAATTTATTTCCTTGTTTTTACATCCTTGATAAAATTTATTATTTCCTGTCTTTTTTTAAATAATAGCCATTCCAAAGGAATGTGGCAATATCTTACTGTAGTTTTATTTTTTGTCCTTCTGATAACTAGTGTTGGTGAGCATTTTTTCTTTGGAAAATGTCTATTCAGATCAGTTTTCTATTGCTTAAGTAGATGATTTGATTTGTCATTCCCTTAAACATCTGTGTATTAACATATCTTATCAGATGAATAATTAACCAATATTTTCTCTAGTTCTTAAGGTTCTCTCAGTTTTAATTGGTTCACTTAATATACAAATATTTTACTATATAAAGTCAAAGTTAATCTAGTTAATTTAATAGAGCTACTCATAATTTTTATTATTCATGAAAATATTAATACAGATTATTATTTTAGAAAAAGAGATATAACATTACAGAGACTGAGGGTGGGGAAAAAGAGACAGAGAGATTGAGATAGGACAAGATAGAGACACAGAGAGACAAGGCCCTGCTCTCTCTGAAGGCAGAGGATGGGAAAGTTCTAGCACAAAGGTATGTAAAGAAATTTTAGCCAACTTGGAAGCACAGTGAAGCTCAGGAGGGAGAAGATCCCTGAGATTAAGAACTCTCTCAGGGATGGGCCTACAGCCCTCGCTCTCCTCACCATCTTTCTTGCATGCCTCTCCTCACACCATCCCTGTCCTTCCTGATTCCTCTCTCTGGCTTCTCCCCTAGTTTCATCTGCCTAGCAGTGGGCTCTGTGGGGACCTCTTTGGTTTGGCTGTGTTACCCACTGTTTTCTCAGATTCAATTTGGCTCTCTTCAGAAAGAAGCTGTGGGCAGAAGCCGCAAAGCAGGAGCCTGACCTTGCTACCATCTGGCCCAGCTTCTTAAGTTGACATCTGCTTTTGCGGATATGTGTGGAATCAGTGTTCCTCATGCTTATGACGGTGAAGCTATGCTTTGCACTGCATTTGGATTCCTCTTAGTCTCCCGGGTAACAGTTCTCAGGTGGGAGCACTAAAAGGTGGGATACTAGGGGAGAGGGGCACGAGAAGAGGGGGTGGCAAGGTTTTTATAAGCATTTGCGCAGTGTGATCTGAGAAACATTGACAAGCCCATCCTCACCAAAGAAAACGTTCCTTAGCACGGGAGAAGTTGGATGAACAGTCTGTCTGCTGGTCTGGGGATGCTTCAAGGAAGATCTTGACAAAGAAGGATAAGAACTGAAGGCAACACAGAAAAGCAGAGAGTAGGGCTCATGTGGTCATCACCGACGTGACAGCTCCAGCCCTCCTGCCATTCTAACTGGATGTTCATCCTCTTCATATTAGCAGAAGCTTCCAGAGATCTCATCAGTCAGAGTTTGTGCATGCCTGCATGTCTCCTTTGTAAATATTCTGTGCTCTAGTATTCCAGCTTCATGCCTGAGTGCTCTTTTGTCCTACAGCTTAGAAAGTGTGTGAGCTAGCTTCGCAAACAACTTACTCTGTTCTGGGGTCACTTCTGTGGATACAAACTTGAATATTTTATTCACAGTTTGTGCGTGCTTGCATGTCTCCTTCATAAACATTGTGCATTCGAGTATTCAAGATTAGGCAAAATGTGTAATATAAAGTGAGTATACATAAGAATTCTTTCTTGTTATGAATGTGATGTTTTCCATGGGGTCTTATGGGCCCGGCAGGAGAAATAGACACATTTAGAAAGTATTTTTTAGCTTACTCAGAAACTACTAAAGCACCTAATTTTTTTCTAGGTATTGAACTAATAGAATTTATTTTCCTCCTGCCAGCCCCATTAGACCACAAAGAAAACATCACATTCATAACAAGAAAGAATTCTTATGTATACTCACTTTATATTACACATTTTGCCTAATCTTGAATACTCGAATGCACAATGTTTACGAAGGAGACATGTAGGCATACACAAACTGTGAATAAAATATTCAAATTTGTATCCACAGAAGTACCCTCAGAACAGAATAAGTTGTTTGCAAAGCAAGACCATACTTTTTAAGACTGTGGGACAAAAGAACACTTGGGCAGAAGTTTTTGATGGCCTATTCCAAGGCACAAAAGTACAAATTCAGTTTTGGATAGATCACTTGTCAAAACCTGAGACACTAAATAATGTTTCCAAGGAGAGGGAAGAAAGAAGATGGGGCTGACTGGCATGAAGCAGCAGAAAGAAACAGAAGGTTGGCGTGTGAAGTGCCCACTGTATGCACAGGGATTTCTGGTCTCTAGAAGAGCTCTTTGTGCTTTCCCTGTTTTCTACTTATCACCCTCCTGTCCCCTGAAAGATGCTGTGACATCTTCAGAAAAAGCAGAGAGCAAGCTTTTCTTTCTTCATTCAGTGATGCCACTGAACACTAATTACATGCTCTGACACAACAGCCTTGCAAACGTGAAGGCGCCATGGAAGCCCTGAAAGCCACAGTTGGCTCAGGATGTCCTTCAGCCCATTGTAATCATTACTACTCTACCACCAGGGTATACAGTTCTGGAGCTCTTCACATGCCTTCCCTGTTTAGAAGCAGAAGTCTCTGCTCAGAAATATGTCCTCAGCAACAGCACTGCCATATGGGGCAAGAAAGATGGCTCAGTGGATAAGAGCACAGACTGCTCTTCCAGAGGACCCAGGTTCAATTCCCAGCACCCATATAATGACTCATGATTGTCAGTTACTTCAGTCCCAAGGGATTTGGCTCTCACTTCTGCCTCTGTGGGCACTAGGCAAGTATGTAGGCTAGACATACATACAAGCAAAAATTAAAAGAAAATGGTACCATGGATATTTCAAAAAATTTCTCATTTTTGAAGCCAGTTGAAGTTTACCAAGAAAGTACAGTAATATCAAGAATAAATACCAAGGGAACCCTGGCATATGGCCTAGTAAGGCCCCACGCTTCTTAGGAGACCCATCTCCGAAACATTCTTGAGCTGTCAAGAAACCATTATACTTATTTGTAGATTGAGACCTAAATAATTGGAGCTAGTTTGGGTATTTCTCTTCTTTTGACTATTAGGATGGATTTTCCATAATGAAAAATAGAGTCTGAGTCCTGTGTCCTTGAGCAAGGACTTGTGTTAGAAGTGGTCTCTTGTATTAGTTTATTTTCGTTTGTTATAACAAAATCCCTGGAGCGTGGTGCTTTGCATTAAAACACTATTTAATCTATTCTGCTCATATGTTTGGAGGCTGGAAGTCCTAGCTTGGGTAGTCCCATCTGTTTGGTCTCTGGTGAATATCTTCTTGAATGTAGTGTGACTTTGTGGACAATGGAGTGTATGCCAATCACACGATGGATCTAAAACCAGAGGAAAGCGTTACCTTACTACAGTCCACTTTCACAGGAGCCGACATTCTGCTAGACCAGATAATCATTTCTCCAGGCAGTGTGGCTTGTGACTTCAGTTTTGTACTGAGCCCCAAATGTTTTAGGTTTCACCATCTCTATTACCACACTGAGGATCAAGTCTCCACCATATGAACTTTTGGGACTCTAACTCATCCAAATTAATTAAGTACCTTTTCTGTATAGGCACACATATTTTAGGCTTTAGGCTTTCCAGATGAAATCATCTTCATTGCAAATACTCAACTTTGCCCTATGTCTTTCACGCAGCCACACACACTGTATAAACAATTTGCTGTATGCACCAGCACATACTTGGGTCTTTATAACTTGCACAATGCTTTCATCTTTCTCTTCTAGAATTTATACTCTGTTCTTTTGCACAACAATATTATGTGTTGAAATAGCCTGCTTAGCTCTTTTAAATGTTACATAGTACTTAATTATATTTGTAAAGATGACTTGCTAAAAATTCTCTCGTTGTCAAGTATTTGGATTTTCTCCCATTTCCTCTCATGAGCTAAATGAAGACACTGTTAAAAAAAAATCTCTGTGAAAGTGACACACAAGAAGGTTAAAAGCCAAATGTAAAAATTATATTACTTGTACTAGTTCCATTAATTATTATTTTAAAACACGGTAACATTATACACTCTAGACATAGATAATTATTTTTAATGCAGTTAGATTAAAAATCCATTCAATGGCTCTCTTACGTTGACTTACCTGTTGGGAAATTATTCAACACAACCTTCACTGAGATACATGATTTGACCTGAATATTTTTGTCTGAAATGTTTTTCACCAAAGCTCTTTACAGATCTTACATGCTCCTCCCATAGTCAATGAGGCATCTCAATATTACTTCACAGATTCTGCTGTGGTGGCAGCTTCAGCACTTCAATCTATATTCATATAGATTACTCTATCATATAATTTGTCAACACTGTCAATAACTTCATAATTAGCCTCCAGATATGGTCATACTCAAGCTCTGTGTGTTCTTTTCCCAACTGGGGAAAGTTGAAAGTTAAATCTGAAAGATAATTGTATCTTGTGAAAAACCAAACCCTTTCCCAGCTCAGAGCTCAGGGTTCCTTGTGTCTCCTAGGCCTGCAGAAGGTGCTTGTTATTTAGACCTATGGGATGCTGATGTCTAAAGTCACAGACAGGGACTGAAGGAAGCATTGTAAGGAGCTATTCTGAGGCATTTCTTTGTTTTCAGGATGAATCTCATCCAATGGGAGTATCTGGAAAATAAAGCATGCAATTAAAACAATTCAGACATCTGGACATTCAAACACACAGTGCTTCCAGACTTCTGTTATGCCAAATTTGTATCTTTAAGCATTTAAGAGGTGTGTGTGTGTGTGTGTGTGTGTGTGTGTGTGTGTGTGTGTGTGTGGTATTTACAGAAAAGAGATTTGTGGTGTCATCTAGACCAAATATTTCTCAAATTATTAAAGGTAAGATTTTTTAATTTTCAAAAAGCTACCAACTGATATTGTACATTCATAAAATACAGCCAAGATTTTTATCAAAAAATGAACATGAAAAATACCAGGTTGTAGCTTTGCACTTAGCACCTGAAAGAAAATAATACATGAGGCCTCTAGTTTAAACACTGTTTGCTGAAGAGGATTTAAGGTTTGTAGATCTAGGCCTGAGACAGGCATAGGCAAGTCACAACAAACGGTGTTGATTCATTCCAGAACTGTTGTAGAGATAGGGAAGATATGCAAGAAGGTAATGGGCCATTTGGCCTGGCCTCCGTTGACTCACGAAAACCCCCAGCAGGATAGCTGCTACCTGTGGCCTCTTGCTGATGTTTGAACTAGCCAATCATGTGAAACTGCGCCAATTTCCCACCCCCCTACCCCAATTCTGCCAACCCCTTACTCCATTTACTATATGAGCCTCTAGTTTTCGAGCCTCGTGGTCGACTCTTCTACTTCTTGCATGGGGTGGGTGTCGGCCCATGGAGCTCCGTGAGTAAACCTCCCTCGTGTATATTACATCAAGATGCTACAGAGATCATGTGTGAAGCTGAATCAAAAGGATGGACCAACCAGTGACGGCGGCTGCCAGGGATCCTTCCCATAATCAGCCACCAAAATAAACACTATAGCATATGCCAGCAAGATAATGCTGAAAGGGACCTGATATAGCTGTCTTGTGGGAGGCTATACCAGTGCCTGGTAAACACAGAAGTGGATGCTCACA
>LR752202.1:8769-23806 GCA_902729485.2 Mus minutoides | reverse complement strand
CAGGCCAGTTCTCAGATATTAAACTAAGAAGAGCAGACAAAATATTTGATGATCAAAAGACAATGTGCAATCTAGGATCTAGGAAAATTTGGGATGGAAACAGGGGGCAGAGATGAGCATGGCTTTAGTGGACCATCTAATAAACAGAGTTGGGTGTTCATCGAAACCCCCACAGAATAACAGCCTAGCAAAACTAGCTAAGAAATTCAGCAAGGTTGCCAAATATACTATCAATAAGAAGTGATAACAAAAAAGCAATGCATTCATAACATGAAGAATTTCTGAAATTCCCAAGAACAGAAAACACAGTGAATAAACAGGGAGTGCATAGAATATTATGGGTTAGAGTTAGAACCCTGCTGTTATAAGACACAGAAGATTTGACAGTGAATGGAATTACTTAGTATAAATTGGTTAGTTCTTCCCTAATCTAATCATGTATTTATTTTATTCCATGTAAATTTCAGCAGAAACTCTTGAAAGACTTGGCAAGTTTGATTCCACAATGAACCTCACAGACTCATATACACACTCACACATATTCACATGCATGTACATGCACACACACACACTCACACACTCACATAAAAACAGATACATGCAGACACATACCAAAAGCAAAAGGAAAAGCTTCCTGTAGCAAACAGAAAGTGATAGGTATTAGTACAACAGCAGATGCATCACATATAGACCAGATTAAAATGAGTGTCTTGCAAGAAAGCTTTAGTGACTACGAAGAAGGAAACAGAAAAGCTGTTTAAGTGATGGCTTTATGAAATCTGATTTATAATGAAAATAGACATTCTAGATTCTTATTTCATGCTATATAGACTTTAGATAGTTTAAACTTCTAATGTAAAAGTACAACTGTAAGCAAGTAAGAAGGAGATGTGGTCTTCGAAAGGAAAAGGATTTTTAAATAAGATGCTGCAAGCACAAACTTAAGGTTACAACTCTGCAAACCAGTGATTCTCAACCTTCCTAATGCTGTGACACTTGAATACAGTTCCTCATGTTGTGGTGACCCCCAGCCATAACATTATTTTTGTTGCTGCTTCATAACTGTAATTTGGCTTCTGTTATGAATCACAATGTATATATTTTTGGAGACAGAGATTTGTCAAAGGGGTCACAACCCACAGATTGAGAACTGTTGCCACAATTTCTATTTATAATGGACACAATAATCTTAGCATATGTGTACTATACTTAGAGGAAATGATTTTTTTAAAAGTTGAAAATCAATGGTGTTATAAAGAAATGCCCACAGATCATTGGGGGAAAATAGGAAGATTATGAAGGATATACAAAGATAAAGGAAGAAAACTGAAGAACTCAACTTAGATTCTTAGCCCCATCAATCACAAGCACGGCTATTAAGCCAGCAGTGATACAACATTTCATATAACTGAACTGGCAAAATTTTTAAAAAGTTACAGGGCTCCAAGTTATAAATAAATTGAAGAAACAGGAGCCCACATTGCGTAGCTAATAGGAACTGCCCCAGTGTTGCTGAAAAGAAGTCACGCAGGGGTTAGCCTTAGTGTTTGGGCTGCCTACGATGGAATTCTCACATAGGCCAGCAAGACTGCACGTAGAGAAAAAGGGCAGCAGCACTGTTTGCAATCAAGAAGTTGTCCATTGGCAGGTGGAAAGTTAAACTGCCAGGAAGAAGGTAGTGAGTGCCCATCAGGCACTGTGCTGGGCATGGACATAGGAGACACAGCATGGAAGCCAAAGGTGCAGATGTACACAAACTACCACCGCACATTCTTCACAGGTGCACACACACAAAGTGACACATAGTGAACATCTTTAGTGCACACCAAACCAGAAGGTAACAGAAGATAAGAAGTAAGAAGAGGTGTAACCCCCCTCCAGCCTGCTTCAGGCTGAAGCAGACCTTTCCACTGAGGGGAGGCCACCTATGGCCTAACTCTCCAGTTGGCTTCTATTGTTTTGCAACTACTGCTGCCTTCCTCCAAGATCCTGCTGCCTGCCCAGACCCCCGGGGACAAGACACCTCCTGCACACGGTCTTCAGGATGGAGCCAGGCGCCCAGAACAGACTTGGGGGGGGGGCGTTCTACCCTCCTCAAAAGTAAATTCCCACCATTAAAAACCTAGGGGCTTTGAAGAGCGGCTTGGCCTCCATGTTGTTCCTCTTGACCATTCACTCCTATACAGCTCAGGCCTCCCCCTCAGGAACCCAGCTAGCCTAGGCCGCAGGTGGCTTACAAAGAGGTAACACTGGGACCAAACATGAGAGAGTAGTGAAGAACTGGGCCTTGGCCCAGGCCTGGGAATGTGCTCCAAGACATGCTAATCATAAAACAGATAGCGACATTCCTCTACCCATCCACTTCCTGGGTTCAGGAAGTGTTCGTTAATGAAGAACTGGGCCTTAGCCCTTCTTGGGTTCAGGAAGTGTTTGTTCAAAAAAAGTGACCCTGATCCACCCGCTGCTGGAACCCACTATGCAAATGTGCTGCTGTTAAAGGTTCATAGTAACTATCTTGAGAGATAACCCACACAATTACCAGGTATTCCTTGAGACTTTGTACTTCCTCCTGACTCTTAACTGGTATTTCTGGCATTTTTCACCCTCCCCACCATTTGAGTTGTGGTTTCTTTCTTTAAATATCTCCTTATGGAGCCACTTGGGGCCCATGGTCCCGTGTACACCGTGGGTCCCAGAGCACTCTTGGAATAAAAGTCCTCTTGCAGTTTGCATCAAGACTGTTTCTCGTGAGTGATTTGGAGTCAGAACGTGAGGGAGTCCTGGCATTCTGGGTCTTTCAGTACCATGAGTCGACATAAGAGGATGATAAACCCAATCTTCTCCCAAACGCAAAATGCTCAAAACAAAAACCGAAGACACACTTTATTGAACAGTCTAAGAAGGCACACTTGGTTTCTGCAGCTTTCTCCTAAGCATGTCGAAGTGCAGGAGCCCTGCAGAATAGAAAATGCAGACTAGGGGCCTGCTGTTAAATTTATGGACTGTTTCTCCTGGCTGTTCCCCTTTAATCCTCTGGAACTCTTTTAAATTTTGCAGCGTTGATAACTAGCCAAGTGGGGAGAGGAGTGGATGGTTTCTCTTTCCCATGAAGCTAATGACAAGAGTTCCCTGGCCAAGGTAGCCTAGAAACGCCTGCGTGTGTTCCTGCCTGAGTCGTATTTTCCATGTTCTCGTCAACATGCTGGCAGTAGCAAATGTCTTCATGATGGCTGTTGGCCAGAGAACTTGAAGCCAGCGCTTTTCTCTGGGAGAGCGTCCAGAAGAGTCATTTGGATTCCACAGTCGAAGAGTCCCAAACTTTAAGGAGGACCCAGAGGCTGTGCTGGCTGCCTGTTGGAGCCATTGAGAGCCGAAGAGGGGGAGAAGCTGAGTTCTCGGCACTTCTGAGGGTGCTGTGCATCCATTAACGCCTGCTCTCACTCTGGGATGCTCAAATGTTTAGGGATGTTTCAACAGCAGGAGGTCCAGCATCACTCAGGACAGAACATCAGAGGAGAGGGATTATAGATTTGTGTTTTAGACTTTGCCCCACCTCCAAATTGGGTATGAAGATGTGTTAGGTAGAGTTTTCCTCATGAGTGCTGTGTTTAGGTAAAGGCTGCCGTGTGCTCCCCTGTCAGTGTGGAGAAACACTGAAAATACCTACATCAAATGGTAAAACTTCTCTGGAGGCTTTCCCCTGCATGCTTAGAATATGAGACTACTCGTACAGTTTCTTTAAAGGACCCCCCCTTTAAGATTCTATCATATGATAACCTGCTTATTGTTAAAAAACTCATGTCATAGTTTCAACAAAGCTGCTTAAATAGCTATTACCTTTCTCACTTAACAATACACAGTCTTAGAGAGAACCTGCCTTGCCCAGCAGGTTTCTATTAGAACACAGCAGAGACAGATACAACGCAGAATCTCACACCGTCCTGATGCTGGTGTTAAAAGTGTCTGCTAAGGTAACAGATGTTGTTTATGAGACAGATGGAAAACTGAGTTATCCTCAGAACCAAAGCACCATGAATTGGCTCTAATTATGCAGATGTGATCTGAAAGCCAATCTCAGGGTTATACAGAGCTCCCATGACCTTGAAAAAAGTAAAGCGCATATTTTCTTTTTAAGTTCCCAAGTTTTTAAGTCACTCAAACTAAAGAAAGTAAAACTGTACCCAGCAAATAGAAGATCCATTCATTACAAATGTCCTTCCTGTGTCCTGCCACATGTAAAGGCACACTGGGATTTTAGGGGAGAGGACTGGATATCAGAGACTCTAGGGGAGGGACAACTTTAAGACCAAGAAACCACAGAGTTCAAGTTAAGTTGAACGAGTGCTAAGAGACTCTGCAAGGCAATGAAACCTATTTTCCCAATTTCACCTAAAGCCAGGCATTTCTCTCTGTTCATGTAATGGCTATTTTCTGTGCCATTTCCCAGGAAGGGCTGACTGCTCCTATACGGTATGAGTTTTAAGTCTTTCTTACCACCTCTAAGTCTAGTCAAAGATTCTACTGAGAAGGTATCTACAGTTAGTCCCTCTGGTGTGGTGTTAAGTGATGGGTCCTGAGCCTTCTTTCCATGTCTTAGATTTGTTCTGGTATAAGAGTATCACACTTTGGCTAATGTATAATGAACAGATGTTTGTTGCTCATGGTTCTAGAGACTGGAAAGTCTAAGACTTCAGAAGGCATACTTGCTGTATCATAAATAGTAGACAGTATCATATACAAAGAGGAAGAAAGGAAGGAAGGGAGGAAAGGAGAGGAGAGGAGAGGAGGGGAGGGNGGGAGGGGAGGGGAGGGGAGGCAGAAGGAAAGTCAGTTATAAGACTAATTTCTCCTATGGCAATGACATTAATCTACTAGTGGGCACAGAGCCCTCCTGACCTACTCACTTTTAAAGTTCTGCCTTTTTACACTGTTGAATCAGAGATTAATTTTCTAAAATGTGAACTTTGAACTTAACAAACCACATAGAGCCACATACTTTGCTCAGATCAACACATGTGCAGATAGATATGTTTGCATGGCATGGTTTTACATGAAGGCAGAAAGGAGTACATTTCATGATTAGAGATGCTCAGAAATTGTTTTCTTTCGCACACTAAGGCCATATGTCCTGAAATGTTGGCTTGTCATTGGAGGCCTTGGTACTGATATCAGTGCTCTTGCCCCGCCTTTCTGTATGGCTGTGGCCCTATGCTTCAATACTTAGAGCCTCAAATTTATCTTATCTAAAATTTTATCACAAGGATTGATATTTGTAAAGTCATATACAATTTTAAGCCTATTTCTACAGCACATCTCCGTTGCACCACTTTGAAATTGCACATGTATCACGACCCTGCATTCTGCAGGAGAAAGCAGCTCTAAGAGGTCTGGGAAATTGCCCAGTATTCTGAATGAATCTATGGTGGAGCTGGGAACACAAAACAGATCTTTATTCTCATAGTAAAAATTGTCTTCCTCAACAGGAGAAGCTTCATTCTGCTCACCCTCTGGGCACCTCTACTTCTGTTCTTGTCCTTGTTAAATATACCCCCTTCTCATTCCTCCCACAGCCACTCCTTTGTACTCTATAGAATCATTCAGTGTCCTCCTGAGAATGGTGGGTCTGACCTCAAATCCCAAATTTTGTGTGCTTCTATGAAGAGTAAGTCCTAGGCACACTAAAAATTAGCTGGTTGACCAGTTATCCAAGCCTCTATAGCATAATGTGTGCATGTGTATCTTCTGTATGCATGTGGAATAACAACACCTTCAGATGCTTGCTGTGAAAATGAACAAGATGATGCATGAAGATGTTTAGATAAAAGAATAAAATGTTGTGTAAACTGTCACTTGATGTTATCAATGACCAGAACAAAAGTAGTTTGAGAGGTGGCAAGACAGGAGAATGATTCTGACATGGGGACACCATGTCAGCTGTGGTACTTATATTATGATGGAAAAGGGGTTCCCTGTTCCTGAACCCTAAATTTCATCTTTGTTAGAAATACTTATTTCTTCTTTTAATGTATTGAAGATATAATGATACTATTCATTAAAGCTCCTGCCAAGGACTCAATAAGTTATGTGGCTGCCTCTGTGACTTTCTTTTCTTTGGAAGCAGAATATCTTCTTATACACTTCAGGGTCTGTTGACACTACACACAGTGTTTTTGCAAACTATAGGGGACAAATACAAATTTTGAAAGAATGACTGATTAAAAAAAAAAGTTCTATGAGGTAAGAGATGGACAATGCCATACATGTGTACGAATCCTACCCAAATATCACGGTGTGGTTCTTTGGTTCTAGTCTGAGACACCATGTAATATGGGAGACTGAATGAACATAAATACTGATTAATTCCTGGGATTTATCACAACTATCTCCCCCACTCCTAAAATTGAAGAATGTGTATTTACACAACATATCTTGTTTTCATTGCACACAGAGCTTTCTAGGTCCTGCCAAGTCATTCAATGATGACCCCTATAGGAATGGTGTCCACATGTACAGATCCTGGCATCCTCAGTATGCCAGTAGAATGCAGGCTAAGGAGAATTCTCATTGAAAGTTTGCTGATGTCCATGATGGTTCCACATCCTACTGCCCAGGATCAGGCTCCATAGATAGTTCCTAAGGCTTTTAACTTAGACTCCAGGCTTTTTTGAATCTTTTGAGAAGAGGAATGCTTTGGTTAACTTAGAGAACTAAAACTCCCATTGATAAGGATGCTATGATTTTTACATTAAGGGGTTAATTATCAACTGAACAATGAGAAAGGGAAGTGTGGGTGGACATTCAATATTAAATTAATTAACTGCACAAACGGGCACTGAAGCCTCATCATACAAAGTGAAGTAAGTGAATTTAGCCAATACCTGGCTTGATAATTCTAGGATCTCATGATATTTACTATTAAGTTATTAAGAACAGAGGGTGACTCTCTAAATTATAATATTTCTGGCGATCAATTGTCTTACTTTTAAATAGCACCTCATATTACACAGTTTGAATTTGTATACTAGTCATGGTTCTCTAAAGAATCAGATCTGATAAAATGAATAATATTAAAAGAGGATCTATTAGAATGGTTTACACTATACAATAGGAGTAGTGAAAAAAATGGCTGTCTCACACTGGAAAAGCCCAGAGCATGGGAGTTTCTCAGTCCATGATGCTGGATGCCCAAGCAGTACCAATGTGGTGCCCAAGACCTTGAGGATTTCTGGAGAGCTGCTGCTTCTCAGTTCATCTTAGAAGCCTAAAGAAGCTGGGTATAATATTAGCAGAAAAATCACCAGGGTCTTTAATACACATTGGAAGCTTGAAGAAGCTAGTTCTAATATCAGTAAAGGAATTGGCTGTGGTCATGATAGAGTTGGTGAACTTTCCAAAGACAGTGAAAGACAATCAATCAATCAATAGATAAAATATTTTATTCTCTCATACTCTTTATCCAGGCTTTACCTTGGAGGTGCTGCCCACATTTAGGTTGGATCTTTCTCTTTCCACCTTTATTAATATAGACAATCCTCTTTAGACATTCCAAGTCAATTCAATGTAGACAGCTTCCCCACTGTAGACTATCTCCCCAAGTTATTATAGATAATCAAGCTCACAGTTAAAGCTAGCCATCACAGTTTGTAATACATCATTGGACTCTCATCATCACTATGTGGGGTGGAGTTATGTCCATGTTATTGATAAGAACACAGGAGAACAGCAATTAACTCACTGATTGAGGCTGGGACAATTAGGATGTTGATAATGTGGTTTAAAACATTAAAACATTTGCTATGTCACAATTTCTGAAGGTCACATACAGCCTGACATGGCAGATTTTGAGCCAAAGACATCCAGCTAAGCAGTCAAGATTTTTCTCAGGGTTAAATGGGGTAAGATTCATTTTCAAGCCTACTGATGGTCATGGGCAGAATCAGTCCCTTGCAGGCTATCAGTCAGATTAAGGGTCTCCGTTTCCTTATTAACCACTGAACAAGAGGAATGTCAGCTCCTTGCCATGTGGGGCTATCCACAGAATAACTCATAACATGGTGACTGGTTTTCCTTATAGTGAGCAATGAAACAGAGAACCTAGTAGGCCATGATCTATTTTATCATGCTCAGTTTGTCAGAGGTAGGTCAGTAAGCCTAATCACACTCAAGGATCATGCACATAACAGTCAGGAAAATAGAACACCACCTTAGAGGCGATAACCATGGTAAAGAAGGGATCCAATCTGGTTCAATGGTTGTTTTGTTTTGTTTTGTTTTGTTTTGTTTTGTTTTTGATACACCAGGTTTTATCAGTCAGGATCCATTAATCATTCCCCTCATCTATATATATTACAAGAACTATTTTTTGTTGTTGTTGTTTGTTTGTTTGTTTTTGTTGTTGTTGTTGTTTTTCGAGACAGGGTTTCTCTGTATAGCCCTGGCTGTCCTGGAACTCACTCTGTAGACCAGGCTGGCCTCAAACTCAGAAATCCGCCTGCCTCTGCCTCCCAAGTGCTGGGATTAAAGGTGTGCACCACCACGCCCGCTACAAGAACTATTTTTTACACTAAGGATACAGGAATAAAAGAAGAGTTCAGAGGAAGCTCACAATAGTTGGAAGAAGTCTAGACAATTTACAAAACTGGTATCAAATCTGTTAGTGAAATTAAGGCAGTATTATGGGAAATTGAGTATAAAGCATTCAGCCTGGCCAGGAGAAACTTTGAGGTAGAAGGAAATGACATTAGAGACCAGTGTCCATAGGCCTGAGGGTGTGGCAAAGATGATATAAGAGAAGTGAAAAATACTTTCATATACCCATAAAAAGCAGAAGTCTAGGGGAATATTACTATTAACAAAATACAAACAATTTAGTTCAACAGCTGGAAAAGAATCCACTGGTCTTGAGACTGGATAATTAAATTACATGCAGGAGTTCTGAACCCTGATCCCATTGCAACCACACAGGGGCCCTTTCTAAAGGCCCACCCCTTTAGTTAAATAATGAAATAAAAGCCTCTGGAGTGGGGGTGGGGTCTAGCACAGACTCATTTTAAATCATTCTAGGGAACACAGGTGTCATCTGGGTGAGAAAATTCATTGGCTCATTCATGCAAGGACCTTGCAGACCATAAAACTTACTACACCTTCCTGAACACATCAAGGACAATGACTAAATGGGAATTGTAGTTTAGAAATTTCATTTGCCTATGTAGTCTGGAAGATGGAAGAGAGTAGAAGATTGCTGAAAACAAGAGTCGAAGAAGGGAGCTACTGCAATAAATCTAGATTTGAAAAGAAGATTAGAAGTGGTGGCTCAAAGAAAGCAGATCTAGAGGGTGGAGTGAATGCCGGAGCTTTAGAGCAATACATGGCATGTGTGGGATGAGAAGTAGAGGGAGGAGCAACAGGTAACTGGTGGTTTCTGGCTTGAAAAGAAAGGAAGATAATGGCTCCATTCCCCATGAAATGGTAGATAAGAGACGCATCAGAATTGAATAAGGAAATGATATAGTTCAGGTGCAGTTCAGATAGGATACCCAGGTTGTGATATCCAGGAGGTTCCTGAAATTATGGTCAGAAACAGAAAGAATACATCTGAGCTTGATGAAGTATCAGAGAGTCATGGAACCAAAGGAATGGATGCAATCAACAAGGCAGACAAAAGTCAAGGATGGCTCCCCTAGGGGAAAATGATGCTTGAGAGGCAGGTGACTGAGAAACAGCATCCCACAACTTGAGAAGAACATAGCAATGCCTGAAACAAACAAAGAAGAGTCATTAAAAGGAAGTGACCAGCAGGGTTAAATGCCAAAGTTAAAAGAATATCAAAAAGGTTATTGTCTTAGTTAGGATTTTGTTGATATGAAAAGATACTATGACCATAGCAACTCTAATAAAAGAAAACATTTCACTGGACCTGGCTTTCAGTTTCAGATATTTAGTCCATTATCATCATGACAGAAAGCATGGCAGCTTGCTGGCAGAACTGGTGCTAGAGAAGGAGCTGAGAGTTACACATCTGGAGCCACAGGTAGCATAAGGAGACTGTGTGCCACGCAGGGCATTGCTTGAACATCTGAGACCCTCCAGAGACACACTTCCTCCAACAAGGCCACACCTCCTAATAGTGCTACTCCATATGGTCCAAAGCATTCAAACACATGGGTCTAAAGGGAACATTCCTATTCAAACCACCACAGCATTGAATAATACACATTAGTGTATTAGGCATCTCACAGTTCCTTCAATGCAGCATCAGGAGCAACACATAGGAGAACAATTGAAATGTAAACAAGGATAGCTGATTACTTCACATATTAAAAGTCTGTGGAGAGAAAGCATCATGTTGATTAGGATCTACATACACTCTGCTGTTCACCATCTGAGAGTGCATCCAACCACCTCCAGCATACTCCAGGGTCTGCTAGTCGTTAGGAAATGGGTGTTAGGTTGGCAACCAAGAGTATTGGGAGTCACTTCATGTATCAGTCCTAACTGATGTACACATTATAATTGGGGGGGGAAAGGGTGAGGAAGCAACAGGGGTGAGAGCTGAGGTGGAGAAGATCTGTCCATCTGTCATGATGCAATGCAAGTTTGATTCCCAAGCCTGTGGTCTTTGAATGGCTCCTAGTGGCACTGGCTTCTGTCACTTCTCCTAGATGGGCATAAGTCCTTTCTTAACATATTTTTAGGTGTGCATCATCCTCCCATTCATGTGTTTACGAAGGTGTTCTCTCTAAAAAAGCTNTTGCTACTAAATGTATAAAGGAAAGAACATTTTTGCATCTGATTTTCTTGCATGAATTCCTTCTTAATTCTCTCAGAATTTTCTCCATATCAAGGACAAATCTTAAGCTGTTTAATACGGCTAGTGTGTCTGAAAAGACTTCTGGAGAGAGGCTGGCTCAGCTCACAATCCTGAAATGGAGTGTGCTATGATGTCTCCAGGCAGAGATGTGATAAAAGAGCCGAGTCGTATATGGCAGAGTATATGAAGATGGCTGTCTTAGTCGGGGTTTCTATTCCTGTACAAACATCAGGGCCAAGAAGTAAGCTGGGAAGGAAAGGGTTTATTCATCTTACACTTCCACATTGCTGTTCATCACCAAAGGAAGTCAGGACTGGAACTCACATAGGTCAGGAAGCAGGAGCTGATGCACAGGCCATGGAGGGATGTTCCTTTACTGGCTGGCTTCCCATGGCTTGCTCAGCTTGCTTTCTTATAGAACCCAAGACTACCAGCCCAGGGATGGAACCACCCACAATGGGCCCTCCCCACTTGATCACTAATTGAGACAATGCTTTATAGCTGGATCTCATGGAGGCCTTTCCTCAAGGGAGGCTCCTTTCTCTGTGATAACTCCGGCTTGTATCAAGGTCACACACAAACCCAGCCAGTACAATGGGGTCACACAACTTGTGAGTAACAAGGTAGCTATTTCTTTCTTTAAAAAACAAATTTATAAAGATGAAATATGGGCTACTGTGAAGGGCAGACCTCCCCAAGAAGGAGGAGGCAGGGAAGACAAGTGTTAAGTTTTTCAACCACAAAGTGGTTAGAAGTGGAACCTTAGACGGAGTCATTCACTTCTATGAGCCTCAGTTTATTTGTTTAAAAAGTATTGATATTTATATCAAAAGATGCATGTGAAGGTTTGAGAAGATAATGCATGTAAATGTGTCACATACCTTCATGATATCAACTAACACCTACGCTGGTTATTACCCTGCGCATTCCCAGGTGCAGGCAAAGTACTTTTCTTTGGCACTTTTCATAAATCATTGTTAATGCTGTTATTGAAGTATTCATTAGCTAACAGCCACCTGTTCATTTCCCCTGTCACATTCCTTTATCATATGTGCTTGTCAAAAAAAAAAGGTATGTCAAAAGCACCCAGAGCCACACAAGTGTTCATCAGATGTTAATGAATCCATGAACTAATTTCAAATAATATTTTTAACTTCATAAATTTAATAAATTTCATTTTTTGTTTACTTATGTGATCAATGAGAGGTTATTTGAATGAGCCTATAAAATGGACAGAAAATCTGGCTTAGATATGATCTGATTAATTTTAGACAACCAAAGTCCCAGAATTATCATACATAAGGGAAGAAGGGCATAATTCAGACAGCTAAATAAAGAATAGGTGTTGGATGCTAACAAGGAAGATCAGAACACAAATAAATAAGCTCTTGCCAAGAGCAATATGCTCTGACAGGTTGTGACATATCATAGCATAAGGGTTGTGAGCAATTGGCCACATACCTAGGACTTCCCTGGGAAATTTCATGCTTAACAGGGATCAGGTTACTTCTGCCTATCCTTTGTGAGAGTATGGGACATAAGCAGGAGACTCAGATTGTCTTCATTCCACAGACAGAAAACCAGGGCGTGGCATAAGCATGGAGTTCCTTAAGCTCTATGCCAAAAGGAGGTTCAGAGGACCTGACTTGCCTGATGTCATGTAGACATTAAGGGTGTTTGGGATCAGTCTCTATGGCTTTGGACCTCAGGTTCCTGGCTACGCCATGCCTGAGCCTTCTGATGTTGGCCTAGACGACCTTTATATGACACAGAAGGACAGTACTGCCTTCTGAGTAGTTTGTGATGAATGTTTCAGGATTTCAGAGTACAGAATGCAGGCCACGGCTCTAAGTGAATTTAACCGTGGTCGAAGGCAACTGTGCAAGATCCAGGGTTCTGTTTCATCCATGCGATGAAGCTTCTATGGAAAATAGGTGCGTGAGAGGAAGCTTACAAACCTGTGTCTTGGTGAAATGAACAGTGTGCAGATGCAGGCCACAGCTGGACAGAGCCATCTCTCCAGTGAGGATTAGTGCCTTTTGTTTGAACTTCTGCAGAAGGAAGCATGAGAAACAGGTGCTAAGGTAGTGTGGCATAAGAGAAACATCAGCTTTACTGGCAGAACAGATTTACAACTCCTTGTGGACACTCTCTAGGAAAGGTGTATTCAAGCTGCAGCCCACCATTTCTATGTAGCCAAGGGCGGCTGTGAACTTGACCCAACATAAAATCACATCTTATTTAAAACATGATCTTGTATGTGTGGTACTGTTTGTATGACACAGTCCTTAAATGCAAACTTTGTAGATGACAGCATCATGTCACTTTGTCAAAGGTAGAGTCTAGGGTGTAGATAGAATTCTGTTTCACCTCTCTGAGCCCTGGCTGGGAAACAAGAGTATTCTGTTCATCCTCACAAGCAAACAATGACTAAATGAGAATGTAGATCTTAAATGCCAACAGCAGAGCTGGCACTGGGCATCAGGTAACCGTGCCTCCTAGCCATCTCTTAGCTCCTACTTTTGCCTTTGATCTGCTTGAAAGGTCAAGGTACAGAAAGCCACACTGCTTGCTTAGAGAGTGCGGCCTGGCCCAGAGTGGCTCAAAGGGGCCCATTATGACTGGCACACGTCAGACTTTGCCTCTGAGGCTCTGTGGGAACTGACAGGGGCATGGTTCTGGTTCACTGACTGATGGAGAGGAATTTCTGTCAGGCTTGCTGAAAGGAATGAAGCAGTGAATACAGATCCTGCTGGAGGACAAAGGACCTCCTTAGGGAAGGGCACTGGGGAGCCCACACCCACATAGAGAGCTGCAGAAAGCAAGATGGCTACGTGAAGTCCCCAGAGTACTGGGTAGAGGGGTGGGAAGGAACATACTTCTCAAGGTTGCTGACAGACATCAGGTTTTTCTTCCATCGTCCCTATAGCATGAGGTAGTACACCCACCCTTCTCATACCAGATCACTGCATTATACCCAATAAGCAGCAGGTTCTAGTGGTCATAGCTTCCAGAAGACCATGAGTTTTCTAATTCCACACTGATTATAACACCCACGAACCAGGGCCTTGGTGTTCAGTCCTCAGGAGCCTTCAGATATTTCCTGTTAGTTGTCAGCAACCTTGACTAAGTATCCTCTCACTGCAGAACACATGGCACCCCACACGGGCTCAGGTGCCCTGACTTGGAAGCACACAGGAGGGTTAGCAACCTGCTCCACTGCTTGCTGCCTGAATGACCTCAAACTCCCAGGAGAGTGAAAGCACACAGTTCCCACTATCCCTATCCAGTAGTGGTTAGCTGCTCTATAGGTCTCTTGCCTATGGTTAGGGGCAGGGGCAGGACATTAGCCATGTAGTCACAATGAAAAGCAAAGGAAGAAAACAGGAAGATTCCACGACCAGCAAGAGCTGTGGTGCAAAGAATGACAGAGGTGACCTTCAAAGCAGTTGGCCTGGACAGATGGCCACTGCTACCAATAAAAGCGAGTCAGGACTAAGGGGCCCTGAGCTGCAGAACGGCATTTTAATGAGAAGGATTTTAAGCTAAGTTCTCATATGGCTCAGGGGTGTTGGTGATAATTTCATTCATTCCACAAATATTTTTACTGCCTACCATGTGCAAAAGTTTTCAAAATAAAATAACTGACACATTCAGACTAGTGTGGTACATACAATTTTTTTTTGTCAGACGATTGGAATTATTTGAAGCGAACTGAAGAAGCCGCCTGTGCACTTTACACTTGGTCTCTGCACGTTCTGCCCCTGCCTGCTCCTTCTCAGCTCTCGTCCCATCTCAATACAGGTGTTCTTAGTTGTTTGTTTCTAGTTCTCTCCCTCTCTTTCTCTCTCTCACACTCAGTTACACACACTCACACACATACACACATAGACACATAGACAAACACATAAATACACACTCACACACACAAATATACTCATACACATGCGCACATACATACATATTCATACACATGCGCACACACACATATGCACACACACAAGCACTCAGACACATGCACATACACACACACTCACACATACACACTCATGCACACACACTCACACCCACATGTGGACGCACACATGCCCTTGCACACACACACACACACACACACACTCTCTCTCTCTCTCTCTCTCTCTCTCTCTCTCTCACACACACACACACACACACACACACACACACACACACACACACACACACACACACACACACACACACACACAC
>LR752201.1:12823-101279 GCA_902729485.2 Mus minutoides | reverse complement strand
CTGGAGGACGGAATAGCTCTTGGTCTAAACCTGGAGTCTGTGTTTCAGGCAAGGAGTTGGGCTCCTTGAGCTTTGTGTAACTGCTGTGTACCCAAGACTTAAATGCTGAAGCTTAACTTCTCCCCACATCCTCCTCTAGGCTTCGAGATGTTGAGGAACATTAAGCTGGTGACAGAAGAAAGCTGGAGACAAGGCTGGTGCTTGCTTTGTACAGTTTAGGGATATCCAAAAAAGAATGCTCAAAATAACTCCCATCCCCATACACACATACCCCAAAGGGACAGAAGGTCTTTAGGGGATTTTTAGAGCAAATCCAAACAAAAATGAAAATGGCTCAAAAAAATAAGTGGTAATATTCTCCTAGGAATTACAAATGTGACCAGGGATGGAAGAGAGAAAATGGATGGAGTTCCCAAACTTGGAGTTGTCTGTCTCCTCCCATCTTGGACCATATCTGGAGCTCTCTCTAACTCCCATGCTACTCTCGAAACACTAAATGGTTGGAAGACCAGCAGAGGTGCGTAAAACCTCGTTCATCTGCCATGACATCATTTAGGGGCAGCATCCACTGGACCCTTCGCAGAGGTGTAGTGCTCTGTGTGGTTTGTGTGCAGTGGGGAAGTGGGGGCTTCCTTGGAATCACAGCCACCTGACACATGGTGATCACTTCTGGGGCTCCCAGCTCCCATCCCCCAGCCAACCTTTTGCTTCCTCAAGGACCAGTGAGAATAGCCTTTTTGAACCCCAAGGCACACTCCCAGTCTAGGGCACGACCCCTTTTGGTGCTCTTGGCTAGCTTTCTAGTCCCTCAGCCTGCAGGGTCCTGCCGAAGCAGAACGGTGCACTTCCGGGCCCCACACTCCACTTGCGTGCTTCCCAGCCCACTAGAGAGATTTTTCAGAAAACTATTTTTAGAAATAGTAACCTCAGAGTAAGCAAGGCACGGCACTCTAGATTGGGCGTTTTTTTCTGGGGCAGCCGAGCTAAGGAGCATTCCTTTAAAGAAAAAGGTGTAACCGCCGCCCTTGCTGTTCAGCCCCGGGGATCATTTCAGATTCCTGGGTTTGACTCCCTCTAGCGTCGCGATGGAGAAGACAAGTCTAAATCCAGGCTTAGGAGACTTGTTGGGAACCCGGACAAAAAGTGTTTTCCTTCGCTTTGTTCCTAATTCCTCTTCTGCTCTCCACTCTCTCTTTTGTGACATAGTTCCCAGCATGGGAAGAAAATGAAGATTAAGTATTAGTTTAAGAATAGTAGAACAATTTATTTGCATCTTTTTTTCTCTTATTCCGGGAAGGATCAGCGATTAAACAGAAGTTTATCTCAAGAATGAGACTATAATGTAACTTCTGGATATCTCTGTTTACATTAATTCTAGTCCCTGAAGAGAATCTGCATGCGCACTGTTAGGGAACACTGTGTGCTGCGCATCTTGTTTCAGAATTAGGGTCAGCAGTTCTGCTGCTTTTGGAGAGGACAAATTAAGAGGAGGGGCTTGTGGGCGCAGTGGCCAGCAGCATGAGGCTTTGCAAAACGTAAGAGACACAGGCACATATTGCTAGCAGCACAGAGCAGTGTGTCTGTCTTTGGAAGTTGAAATCACTGGTTGTTTTATCATATTTCCCTATGAATTTGATGAGCCTGCTTCAAGAAGGAAACAGAAGAAAAAACATAAATGAACTTTCCTAGACCTTTGCATGTGAGGATTCTAAAACCGAGTGCCCTGAGATTTCCCTGATGGAAAGGAAGCCTGACCGAAGGAGTCTTCAGTGACCAGGAGGGCTCTGTCCTCTAGTTGGAAAGTTTATCAGCATGGAAAAGAGGCGGCAGACAACTATCTGGTTCGGTTATAAATGACTGGATTCCTTCTATAACCTGGCTGTGGCTTACTGACGTCTGAGCTACAGAGTAAACCGAAGTGACTGTGGGTGATAAGAGGGGAAACATGTGTGGTGCGCACTGAAGACATGCTCATACCTCCCGGCCTGTTTTGAGTCAGACTTTGTGAATTCGGGAACAGCAGTCATTCATTCAACAGAAAGCATTCCATTCACAAACACTGAGGCTAAGCTCACAATGCTTCATTATGAGCTCTTTGGCTGAAGGGCTGCTTGCCTTGCCAGGGTAACAGTCCCTTCTTTGACTGTCTTTCTGTTCTCATTTACCATTTCCACGTATTTCTCTTCAGAACTTATCTGATGTCTAGCAACCCCTGGTGGGGAGTCTGGAATGCTCACCCCCCCCCACCCACTCAGCCTGTATACATCAAACAATTTAATTCTTGAAGGTGGACCATTCTAGTGCTGATTTTCCAGAATGTTTAGGTATGTTTGCCTTTGCAGCCACAGAAAACAAAGGCATGGGTGGTGGGATGAAAAGATGGCTAATTGTGTAAAGTGCCTGTCTTACATGCTCGTGATACATGCTCAGTCTCCAGACCAAAGAAAACAGAACAAACAAACAAACAGGTGCATGCTGTGGACAATGAAGACCCCAAACTGTGGCTCTGAAGATGGTTTTAAGTGTGAAGAAGGTTTGAATGAAAGACGATGAGGATTGAAGTTTCAGTAGGTCAGGTTGCAGTATGGGTGGCGAATGTCTTCCTTGTTCAATAGGCCAGACGCTCTCATAGGTGAGGGTGGGGCAGTAGTTGAGAAAACAAAACTACTGAGCTGAGATTGCAAGGAACTGAATTGTTTTTCTTTTCTGTCCTTTTTTTTTTTTTTTAAGTTTTCATTGGTTCTTTGTGAGTTTCCCATCATGCACCCCAGTTCTTCTCATCTCCCTGTCCCCTTATATCTGCCATTCACCCTGTAACCCTCTCCCCCCCCAAATAAAAACAAAACAAAACAAAGCATAGAAAAGACCCCATTGTGGAAGCTGTAGTGTGTCACAGTGTGTCCCACAGTATATCCCTCTGTCCATACAGCTTTACTTGCAAACCTCTGGCTTTTGTGACACCATCAGTTTTGGATCCTCACCTGTTCTCCACCCCATTATCCTGTTGTTGCCCTATTGTCATGGAGATGCTGCAGCCTTGGATCCGCAGGATGGGCCCTTTCATGCATCCCAACCCTTTGCCGATGATATAGATTTTCTTGGACCAACTTAGAGCCTTGTGTCTGGGCTTAGGAGGTAGCTGAGCTGGCCAGCATTTCTTGGCTCTCCCTTATGTGAATCGCCAGGATGAGCTCTCTAGCACTGCTCTGGTTATGTCACTCAATGCCACCATCTTGAGGAGGCAGGGTCAGCTCTCCTGCTCTCCAGCCCTCAGGGCCAACTCTCTTGACCGCCTCAGGTAGGGAGGAGCAATGGGGCTGAGGGCATCCCCTGCTACCCTCCACCACAGGCCACTTCACATCTAATGAGTGGGAAGGCCAACTCTCCCATGTTCACCAGCTCACCAACACCCTTCCACTAGGGCCACCTCTCCTGTGCTGCCTGGGTGAGGCACAGGCCCTGCTTTCTCCAGCGCTGTAGCTGGTGAGGGGCAGGGCCAGCCCTCCCATGCTCATGACCCTGTGGGCAGCTTTCCAAACTGCTGAAGGTGATGAAGGGTAGAGAGTTGGGGCATTATCTCTGAACCTGTGCCACCCTATGATGGACAAGTGGTAGGATCAGCTCTCCCACCTACACTCACACCCTCATGGCTAGCTCACCCATATCATTGCCACCAGGGCCAGCTCCTCTGTACTGACCAGATGACTGCAGGGCCAACTCTCCTAAGTGCTACCATGATGGGACTATATCTCAAGAGTGCCACAGCTAGTGATGGGAAGGGCCAATTCTGCACTGCCCCTGGATACCCACATGGTCCGTGGTAGCTGCCTCAACCAGGGATATCTCCATATTCTCTAGAGGTAATATGAGCCACAAATAGAGACGCGGACCCCTGCCACTGTGTAGCTACAGACCCAGATATGGCCCTCAGTAACACCAAGGGATGGGTCCCCAGCATGACCCCAGGTGGCAGGGCAGGCCACTCTCTCTTCTTAATGCTCTAGCTGCTTCATGTCTTTCTTTAACATCTATCCATTACCTAATCACTCATTGTGGTGGCTCCTGATGGAGGCTGGCCACATGGCTGGTGGGCCCCTGGGTGGCATCCTCCAGAAAGTTGATGCCTATAGTTTGCTTGTTCTGTGAGCAGAAGGGCAGGTCTCTGGGTGACATGGTGGTCCACAGGTCTCTGTCTGTTTTCCTCCTCCTGTGTTGTGCTGCCAGGATTTGATTTATGTGTCCTAAGCATTAAACAGCTTTGGCCACCAAGCCAGACATCAGGCTAGGATAGCAAAGAACTTCCATCTGCTCTGCTCTTGTCTGATATAAGACCAATTCCAATAGCAAAGTGTCTCTTTGCCCTTACTGGAGATGGGGACGTGAATTGCTTTTCTTTTTTAATATTATTAAATTTATGTATCCCCTTTACAACCCAATATCAGCCCTTTCTCTCCTCCCAGTAATCCCTGATGGAAGACATTGTGATGATTAGGAAAAGGACAAGATTATATTCTTCAGGAAAGGTGATGGTACACAAAGTCTCAAGAAGGCAGCTATTGGGTATTAAATATAATTACTTAGAGTAGGCCAAATGGAATAATGACAATCAACTAAATATGCACATTACATGGAATATCTAAAAATAATCCATAGATAGTGAGAGCATTGAAATTGATGAATGTATCATTATCTCATTAATATAGGACCATACGCAGGCATAGTACAATGAGTGATCAGTAGGGCATATGGCCAGAGGGTACCAGAGATGTACCACTTAAGGTCCAACCTTGAATGTTTAGTTCTCACATGTTCAATTCAAGATTTCGTCTTTTCTACATATGTACTTCTGTGTGTATGTGTGTATGTGTGTGTGTGTGTGTGTGTGTGTTCACGGCACAAATTTTTTTTGCTAATATTTCTCTAAGCAAACATGTGATTCTAACAGAATATGCTGAATTTCAAGCATCCACACGTGTATGAAAGCTGTCCAAGTCAGTTATTTGTAGAACGCTGATTTTCCATACATATCAACATTTGGTAATTATCATCAGAAGTATTCATGCAAGTTTAAAAGTGGAAATAAAATTAAGAGAGATTGAACAAGAGCCTCAGATGACCTTCTGGGTAACCCATTGAGGCAGTCAGTCGATCCTTCCAGGGAGTTTGTACCATACATGCCAGAAGGCAAGGTGTTCTTACCTTGGTTTCTTTCAGCCACGTGATTAACAGGTGGGGCGGTGACAGCTCATTCACTGATGGATTACAATTACATAGTAGGAAGCATGTTTCTGAATTGACAGATATGTACTTATCTTCTAATTTTGTAAATTTCCCAAAGCCTGTCTTTTCCTAGGTCGTCTTATCACTGTCATGTGGCAGACATAACACATATAACTACTGACTCCAGAAAGGGGGTCCACGACACAAAGTTACTGTTGTACCAGAATAGAATTTTGGTGACCCATTGAGCTCATTTTGAATTGGGATTACTAGCACAAGGATGGATGAGAGGTTCCTTACAAGAAGTAGGAGTAACTCAAAAGCATCTCCAGAAAGCAACCCCAGTATGGGTTATGACTTCCTAGAACTGTGACTCTGGCTCTTCCTAGAAAGCTTGTATGTGGCTCCTCAGTCCAACATGCTTCATTTGCAGTCTGTCTGGTCAGTCTCCACACCCAGAAATTAGCTACTCCCTCTATACTATTGATAGAGATGTCCACCCAAGAATCTCCTAAGTTTCTTTTATTCTTGGATATGTAACATCTGTTTACCCCCTGTTTACCATCTGAGACCCACTAGGCTTCTCCCTGTTCTGTGTAGAATGTTTCAATTTAAAGGGAATTTTGCAATTTGAGGGAACATATTATATAACAAGCATTTACCAAGGACTAGCATACAGGTTTAAAAAAAATATCAGTGGCATGACATATTACTTATGGATAACTGTGTGTCAAATTACCCCCAACTTTATTGAGGAAAACAACACATATTGCTTCTCTATGGGTTTCAAGAGGCCAGGGATACAGAGGTGACTTACCTACATGGTTATCACATAGGGACTGTCAAAGGCTTTTCTCAAAGTGGGAGCTGTGATTGCCATCCTTTTAAGTCTCAACTTAGGGAGGATTCAATTCCAAAATTCTAGAGTGGCTGTTGGCAGCCTTCATTTTACAGTGTCCACAAGGCAGCCCCAATACATGGAGGATGGATTCTCTCAAATGAAATGGACCCAAGAAAAAAAAATAAGAGAAAAAAATCTATGGTAGACCTATGGTGTTATATCCAAACAGTAAAGGTGCATCCTGGTGCTTCTGCAGTGTTCTGTTTACTAGCAGCATTTAGAAAAGAAACACACAGACTAACAAACAAACCACCCCACATCCAAGTGAAGAAGAGTATACAGGGCTATGATTACACCTACTGGGGACGACCAGAGACTAAGTACAAATCACACACATCTCATATTGTATTGATGGGAACCTGATAAATTTTAACCCAATAAGAACCTGATAGGAATTTAACCCAATTCATGCCTCTCAGAATGTAGCTAAAGTGAACATGAAAGTAGACCATCCTGACTACAAAATGCCATGTTTTCTTTTTATATATTAAGCTATAAAACCATGCAACATATTGTTATCCATTTATAAAATTGTTTCAGCTAAAATAAGGAAAACGCTTATGAAAATGTTCCAGCAATAAAGATTTACTAAATATCCGATGCCACAGACTGCTAAGACCACTGCCACTCAGAGGTGATAAGCAAGAATAAAGAATGAATAATTTGAAGGTGAAAACAAATTTAAAAGTACATAGAGAAATACAAAATAAGGGTTTTATGTACCCAACTCTATTCTCATTTATCTTTGTAATAGCACTGTGAAACATTACAACTATGGAAACCAGAGAACAGAGAATCCCTTGCTAGCTTTGACAGTCAACTCGATGTAGCCTAGAGTTACTGAAGAAGAAATTTGAAATGGAGGGATTTTTCAGCTCATATTGGCTTTTAGACATATCTATTGAGGATTATCTTGATTGTTAACTGATGTAGGAAAGCACTGGCCACTATGGGTGACCTTAGGCTGGTGGTCTGCAACTATATAAAAAAGAAAATCTATCTGAGCAAAAGCTGGCCTGTGAGGCAGCTGTCGGGGAACACATTTTGTGGTTTCTGTTGACCTTTTTAGGCTGTGAAGTGAGTTCCTCGTACAGAGGTAAAGCTGCTGCATGCAGTAGCAAGCCAGTCTGCCTTGAGTCTTCTTTGGCTTCCCTAGTGATAGACTGTGCCATGGAATTGTAACTGAAATAAAATTTTTCCTAAGTTGCTTTTGGTCAGAATGCCTTATCATATTTGCAGAAATTAAGCTATAACAGGAGAGAAGTGCTAATACAATTGGTGTTTGAGATTAGAAGAGGAGTCATGGAGGAATAATTACATAAAGAGGAAAGCTGGGAGGAAATAGTTGTGTAGAGAGAACATTTGGGGACATTGTTTCAGGAAAGTCTAATTTTAAAATGTGAATTTCTTTATGACTACCTAGTATTATTTATCAAAAATTAAGGAAGTTTTCTAACTTCTTAGACCCAACTTCATCTATAAAAAGAGAATAATAACAAACTCTACCTCACAGTGTTATTATAAAGATACATGAGAATATACTCCAGTACACAGGAACACAAAACCCTTAGTACAGTGTACATCACATTATAAGTCTTCAGAGGTTTAGCTATGATGACCTGAAAGGGCATGATTTGGGCAAGATATTTTGAGAGACATATTAACATAGAAAGTTTATCCCTGGCTGTGGAATTTTAACTAGTGTAGAAGTTTTGTTGAGGATTTTAGACTGACCAGATATACCTGGAGGAACATATCAAGGACAACACTGCTAAGAATGATTCCAAGCTAATGGGGGCCCTCGAGTCCAAACAACTATGGGATAGGCCATAGTCTCACATGTGTAGCAGGACTTCGGAATCTGGTCCTCTTGCAAAACCAGTATAAGATGCTTCATTCTTTATAAGGTGAAGTGGAAACCATTTAAGACTGGACTGCAATCTTAGCATAGAGGAAGGCTGCCTTTACTAAGCTGTGGATATGAGAAAAGCAGAGTCTGTTTTAGGTCAATACTTAGGCTAATGCTATGGTTTCTCCAGCCGTAGGTAGTTGGCTAGGTTTAGAGTTGTGAGCCTGAATTCTCTCCCACCAAGCAGGCCATAAGTCCTGTTATACAACTGTTGGATACCCCCACAATAAAAGTGCCACGATCATGTCAAATCTAAGAATGACAGAAATTGCCATCAATATTAATTCTTGGATTAAAATCAAATTATACAAAGTTTTCAGATTTACAAATATGACTTTATAAATAATGTATACTGATTCAGGAAACAGAGCAAGTCACATTCAATGACATAAAATAGAACATTTTATAATAGTTTAAAATATACAAAGTGCAACATTATACAAAGTTAATAAGCAAAATAATCTAAAAAGTTATCAAGGTTGGAAACTGCTATTGTGAAGGTAAAAACAGTGAATAAGTTAAAAGGCAGAAACTTTTGATTTATTAAAAATAATTAAACACATTGAAAAAAATTTCAAAACAATTAGTGCTAAATGTAGACTTTAAGAGATTGTCCAAAATATACACTGCTTTAAAATAGAATGTCAGAAGGATTCACATATTAAAAAAAAATCAAGCATAATTAGCAGACTTTCCAGAAAGGATACAAGAAATATAGAAAAGGTAATATTAGCAAAATTTAACTATAATTTTTCATGTTTGAAGAAACTCATAAATATTCATGTACAAAATGTAGGGCTAGTGATGAGAGAAACTGAATATATGTAAGTCAGCCTTGCATTACTATAAATGAAATATCCAAGGTAGATAACCTTTATTTAAAAAAAAATTATCTAGCTTGTAGTTTTGAAATCTGAACGGTGGAAATAGCACATTGCAGGCTGGGATGGGGGGCCTGATTTGGCTCTGTCGCTTCATGGCAGAGGTCAGCGTTGGGAATGCAAGTAACAGGGGGTGATTGCCAGTAAGACCTAAAGCCTCAAGAAGACCAGGGTCCTGTGGTCTCTACTCAGGACAAGTCTTCAACTGACCTGACGACCTCCCAGCCAACCCTTTATCTTGAAGGTTCCAGCTCCTATACCTGAAGTGAGAATCACAAACCCAGCAGGTGAATGTTTGGGACGAAGTGTAGTGAAGTCCTAGCAGCATACACTGCAATAAATGTGAGAATGTCAAGAATAGGAAAAAATTAAGCGTGCCAGCAAGGAAAGGAAATATATTATTCAAAAGAAAACCTTCATAAAGAAATTTGGGTGTTAGAAAGAAATGAACTGCGTGTGTATGTTAATTCACATGTTAAATGTACTAAGCCAGGCACAGGGAGATAAGTATCACATGATCATACTCAGTACGGCATCTTAGGGTCATTTCATAGAAGGTCAGGGAGAGTAGAACGGATGTCATGAGTGTCTGGATATTTCAATATTGCTTCGATATGTTTAAAACAAGATAGAGAAAACAAAATAAACCTACTTGAATAAATCTGCTATGCTTTAAATATGGAATGTCCCCAGTGGGCTCATGGTTTGAATGTCTCTTCCCTGGACTCTGGTGCGATTTCTTTAGGTTGCAGAAACTTTGGGAGATGGCTGCCAAGGGAGAGGAAATACGTCACTGTGGCTGTGCCTTTGAAGGTTATGGGAAGACTTTTCACTCTGTTTCCTATCTGAGCAGAAGCGGAGGATTTCCTCCACCACACCCTTCTGCCAGTGTGAAGATCTATTCAAAGGCTTGGGGTCAAGAGTCCATGGGCTTTACCTTCTGTAACTGTCAGCAAAATAAATAATCCTTGTGAGTGGTCTCAGATACTTAGTGACAGAGGCTAAAAGGAAATGGGAAACGAGCCGGTGAGCAGTGGCCGGGTTGAGGTCCAGCCTGAGGGGCCTGGAATCTTTGATTGGTGGAAAACATTTTCCATCATTTTAAAAAGCTCCCTTGGATTATTAGATATAGTAATTGTGTCATGCATTGGGAGTGCTAGAGACTTGCTTATGGCATAAAAATGGGACCCGAGGCAATGTTCATGAAAGAATCATTAAAAGTAGCTTCATTTACTGGTGATGGTTTCAAAATAGGAAAGGGCCAATAAATCACTGTCTTTGGACAAAGAATAGAGTATCTGTCTCATTGATTAAGCTTGAAATTTTACATGCACGCAAACTTGCATGCACACACATGTCCGTGTGCACACACACACAAACTATGGAACTTACTTGTATATGTCAAAGATATAGTCACAAATATACCAAACGTTTATTTACAAATATGACTTTATAAATAATGTATACTGATTCAGGAAATACAGTTTGTTATTATTCTCTTTTTATAGATGAAGTTGGGTCTAAGAAGTTTATGAAAATGTTCCAGCAATAAAGATTTACTAATATCCGATGCCACAGACTGCTAAGACCACTGCCACTTAGAGGTGATAAGCAAGAATAAAGAATTAATAATTTGAAGGTGTTCATGTATGTGTTGTGTGTGGTATCTGTGTGGGTTGTACTGTGTGTATGTATGTGTTAATGTGTGTGTGTGTGTGTGTGTGTGTGTGTGTCTGTGGTGTGGTGTCTGTGTAGGTTGTGTTGTGTGTGTGTACACACATACACATGTGCATATGGAGACCAGAGTCTGTCACTGTATGTCTTCCTCCATGCTCTTCATCTTTTGCTTTATTTCAGACATATTCTCTCATTGAACTTGAAGCTCACTGACCTGAAGTGTCAGGCATCTGCCTGTCTCTACATGTACTGCACCCCTGGAGGATGTGCACCTCCATTCTTGGCTTTTGCATGTGTGCTATGTTTTTTTTTTGTTGTTGTTGTTTTTGTTTGTTTGTTTTGTGTGTGTGTGTGTGTGTGTGTGTGTGTGTGTGTGTGTGTGTGTGTATGCTATAGATTTAAATTCAGGTTCTCATGCAAGTATGGTAGGTAATTTAGTGACTGAGCCACCTCCCAAATGCCAACACAATTTAAAGTAAGCCAGAGACAACTTGGAATGTTGGTCAGTGATAGAGCACATGCTTGCTATATGGAAGAAGGCATTGGATGATTTCATCCCTAGGACCTCAGGAAGAGTCGAAGAGAAAAAAGCATACAGCCTTTAGGAAAATATTGACCTGGCTGCTGATTTGTGAAGTTCTTACCAGAAGGAATACAAGCCAAAAGACACAGATTTAAAGACAAAGAAAAATGCTGCTCTAAAATTTTCATAGCAAATACAACCATGATTCAACAAAAGTCAAAATCGATGTTTTTAATGGAGCAAACAAAAAAAAAGCAAGGAAAATTCATCCATGTATACATATATGTACATAAATTTGACCACATCCAGACTGAAAAACATAATATGTATACATAGGTATATGGGTATATGTATATCTGTGTATATATGTATATGTGTATACATATGTATATATTGTCTTTTGTTGTGTTTATAGCTTTTCTCTTGTCTGATGTAGTCAAATTTATTAAATTTATTAATATTGTCTTGGAGAGGTATATGTAATGTGTCTCAGAAAATTCTCTTCCACCCTGTGATAAGGACGATTAGTCTGTATATTTTTCTAAAAATATTATATGTTAATATTCTCAAATTAAGACTTAAGTAATATGAGCATATGTGATGTGAATTTAGTATTCAATATCATTTTCCCTTTAAAAATAACAATTACTGTAACCCTACTCATGGAAATAGATAAGGTTTTCTCTCTGGTTGAGACTGTTCTTTTAGTCATGTATACTTGTTTATGGATGTGAGTCTAATTCTGGAGTTCTTACTCTATTCTGCTGCCTGTGGATTTTTTAAAAAAAATAGTCTTAATCATTTGTCTTTGGGGTCGATGGGTCGTTATGTGAATCAAACCATTAACCTCTACCATGTTAGGCAAGGCTGTATCATTTGTTGAGTCTCATCCCTAGATTCTGTAATTGTTTGAACCTAATTAGAAGATACATTGATTCTAATTTACTTTAGAATTCTTTGAAATCCTGATGTATGTCATTGGAAGTATTCCTTTTATCACTATGAAAAAAAACCCCTCTCATCTCTGGAAATGTCTTAGTTAAAACCATTTAAAGCATTGCTGGGTGTTTTTGTTTTTTTTTTTTTTTTTCAAATGGTTTGGCATAGATCTACAAGCCTGGGTATTAGGAATAATTAAACTATGTTCATGCTATCTAAACTCAAAACCCACCACTCCACTCCTACACTGATTAATTGGTCAAATAAAGAACAACACTTGAAAGCATTGACCTACATCAGCAGATGAGACAAGTGTACACCTCACTATATAGTCAGGAGTGCAGTGAAATGAACAGATATGCAAGTACTTATTAGAATTATTTTTGGTACCTCTTTCTCTTGAAGTTTACTTAATAAAATATGGGATTTTATTTTATTTTATTTTATTTTATTTTAGGTTTTTCGAGACAGGGTTTCTCTGTATAGCCCTGGCTGTCGTGGAACTCACTTTGTAGACCAGGCTGGCTTCAAACTCAGAAATCCATCTGCTTCTGCCTCCTGAGTGCTGGGATTAAAGGTGTGCGCCACCACATCCAGCTCATATGGGTATTTTTAATTCTAACAGTAGTCAAATGCATGTGTGATTGTGTTTATGTGTTGTATGATCCATGTCACATCTATTGCCTTTGAAATGCTTTTTTTCCTCCTCATCAGAAAGTAGAATATATCTGTCCTAACCTATATCCCTCCTCCTTTTAAACAAAGTGACAGAGTATATCTCTCCTTGCCCATGTTACCTATTCTCAAGGGCAGACTGACTACATGCTTGGATTTACTGGGTGAAGGCTGCAAGCTCCTCCATCTTCTTAGCATCCTGTTAAATGACTCATTTCTCCTCCTGGTTTTTAAAATTTTCTTAACATACCCATTTTCCAGACATGAAAGAGGAGAAAGTCATCCTGTGTGGAATTTCTCCTCCTTCTGCCATCTGGCAGCTATGTGATTCCTAGGACTCCATATATCTTCCACCCTCCTCTTCATGTTCTCAGAAAGCTCCAGGACCTTTATGTTTCCTCCAATAGGACCTAGATTCTCTTACTGGTTTCTCATATGCTCACTTTTACACTCCCTTAGGATCTGATGTGCATCTTCTTCTTGAAATGAATAAGTACAGACAGAATGAAATGAAGGAGGTGACCATTTTCATGCCCGTGAACATTAGCATATGGCTCTATTTAACAACAGTATTTCCAAGAACAAAGGCTTTTCTTACCAACTGATTTTTATGACTCTAAAAGAGTCATACAGACTCTCTAATACAGAGGCTGGGTTTGGTTCCCAGCTCCCATGCTCAGCAGCTCACAACTCCCTGTTACTGTAGTTCCAGGGGATCTGACCCTCTTTCCTGGCTGGGCACCAAGAACATTTGAGATGCTCATACATACGAGCAAGCAAATCACTCATACAAATAACATGCACACAATTCAAGAAAATTCTTGAGACAATTTTACACTTTCGTCTGGCATGGGTGCTGGGAACCATACCCAGGCCACTTCAAGAGTAGCAAGTGATCTGAAGTGTTGAGCCATTTCTCCAGCCCTTATTTCTAAGTGTTTTTTTTTAAGTCTCTATATTACTCTTTTGTCTAAAACTATTCAACCCGAATAGACTAAGGGAGCTGTGAGCATCTGGGTATCTGTGTCTATTGTCTTTGCTCATTAAAAGAAAATTAAATGAGGTAAGTTATCTATTTATATTTTTATTTTGATCTGTTCCCAACATCTTGGTCTCGTCTCAGTAAATTCTTAGTTCAAAACAAAAAGATTTGTCAGTGTGCCACAAATTTACTCCAATTTTGAGGTTTAGAACGCTCACCCTGAAGGAATATTTTCCAACATCAACTAATATCCACTTCCTGAAATTTACCACTTATGTAATAATGTACATTTCTGAATATGAAACATTTTTTATTGGAGAGATTTCATGGTGAGTTTCATCACTGCATAGGCCATTCAGTGTATCATAACATTCAAGATTTATGTAACATGAGATGACCATAAAGCCTTAAATAGAACTTAATGGTTTAGTGCTATGCCTTAGGATGAAAATGTAGCCAGTCATGCATGAGACAATTCCTGTCCCTTTGCCAAGACTCCCAGCCTAAATTCAGTTTCCCTAGTAATCAGACAAATACTATCTTCCCATCCTTCCTGTCTTCTGAGCACTGAAGTAAAGGAGATGGACATCTTAATGATGCCGGCTACAGACAGAGTGATTATGGAGATGCTCTGTGTGAAAATACATTCAACAGAATCCCATGGACAAAGATGTGATGGGTGATAGCATCCTGGGTGTGGACACACACACACACGCACACACACACACACACACACACACACACACACACTTCTGAACAGTTACATAGCAGTTACATAGCATACTTAAATCCCACTGCTCACACAATTCCCCTCATGCCTACCAAAGCAATTGAGGGATAAGATTTGCTTTGTAAATGTGTGGGTCATCTGTGAACACCAGTGGCATTTCTGCTCATGGTTGTTCAAGGAGGAAAGGGAGAATAAGATGGTTTGCTTTCTTCCAAGTCGTTGCCGGGATTTTAAACCTAGTTGTCCTTCTTCCTCAAGGAGAGAAGAAGATTGGGGGGCAGGGGATGAGGAACAGGGGGTGAAATCTGTTATATAACAATGAAATCAGGGGCAGGAGAGGGAAGGACAGAGCTAGCTGAACTCCTGTCTGCTCAGATGTTCTTTGAGGTGCTACCAAGATGTGAATAGGCTTGGGGAGGCTTCTGAAATAAGGAAGAAATGCAATCCAGGGAAAAGAGGAGATCTCTCCACTCATCTAGCCCTGCGCACACTGGTCTCCTCACTGCCTGCTGATGGACTCAGTAACAGCTGCAGAAGGAGCCAACAGGCCCCTGAGGTAATCACCAGGGTGACTCACCTGGGGATTTCCATGGTTGATTCTAGGTGGTATCTTTTTTTTTTTTTACACTATTTCTTAATTCCTTTAGCCATCCAAACCTCTGAAGTTGTGCAAATATTAGCTAAATGATGCAGGATTGTCTATGTCTGAAACACCAACCTCACTACAAGTTCACTTTGATTGAGTTTTGTATTCATTTTCTTGGCTTGAGATACAGAGAGATCATTAATATAGTAAGAAAATGAACTTTATAGAGAAATCACTCTCCTCTGAATTATGACCTGGTTTAGTAGAATTAGCTTGGAAGATAATTGACTGAATATATGTGAAGAAGAGAGCTTAGAGGTGGGAAGGATGAGGGGGTAGGTCTGGACTCATGAGTGTGTAGATGTGGGTATGGGAGGTATGATTTTTTAGAAGTTATAATTGTTAAACAGTATTGTTCTCATTGTTAGGCTGCTACTCCAAGACAGATCAACAAGAAGAAAGGACACAAAATCATTTGTTTTATGTGACACTGGAGGCTTCAGGTGTAAAAAGATGAAGCAGTATGGAATCCTACATGTTTTGTGTTGCATGATGAAGGATGCAGGGACCAGGTACAATACAACCCAGCACAAACGGGCAAGAGCTAGCAGTAATGAACTGAGACCCTAGCAAGTCCTGTTTGTTCAGATTCTCCCTGTGTCCTTCTGACTTCAGAGATAAGGGTGTTCATTTCATCTTGGTATTGGGAGGGAGCCAATGACTGAGAGGATCACACTCTGCTTCAGTTGGAAGGGTGAGGGGAAGCTGAGAGCAGCCTCATGCTGTTTTCACCAATACCAGGGTGGCCTATTGTATTTTGGGTGTCATGTGCTAATGCTACCTGAGAATAGGTTGCCTACTTGGCATCTGTGAAATCTGCAGAAACTGTGCTCCCTTACAACAGTGAGGGATGCCCGATAGCACCTGATAGTTCACAATCACTTAGATGGTGAGTTGGGCAAGAATGTAATCCTTCCTCTTTATTCTCAGCCCAGAGGGTTTCTTTTTTTAATCCAAGGTCACCAGAATTTTCTGTCCTTCTGGAGAATACCCTGTGATGTAAACCTGTGCTCAAAACTAACTGTTCACTGTGAACAATGACGTCATTTTCACTTCCTCATTGTGTTAAAACACAAAGTCAACCAGAAAGCTTTCTTGTTGGCAGTAGAAGTGGTCTCTTCATAGAACTTGGAAGAGGCCAGAGTAGGCTATGAGACCTTCGAAGACGATTTGCAAAGCTGCCTTGGTAAATACAGATTTAGGCTGAGTGAATTCTGAGGTGTTCACTAGAAGGTGTTTGCTTACATTTAAGTCTATTTAGTCTGTCGTAATAGGTTTTTATTGTTGTTTTTGTTTGTTTTTGATAAACACCAGAAGTTCATTGCTCATAGTTGCAGAGGGTTAGGGAGTTCAAGATGAAAGTGCTGGAAGCTTCAAGGTCCTCTGAGGGTTGGTTTTCATAGGTAGTGCTATCTACATCATCCAGTAGGGGATGAACACATTTCTTTAGGTCTGCTTCATAAGTCTATTAATCCTAGTGATGATGGTGGAGTCTTCCTGACTTAATCTCTCCCAGAGAGATTAGTTCCATGTCCTAATATTAGCATATTGGGGAGTGGACTTCAAATGTGTATATGGATGTAACGTGTAGATTGTAGCAAACATGGTGTTTTGATTCTCTTCTTTTCTCTGAGGATGACTTCTTTGGTTGGATGAGTAGTTAATTTTCACAGATCTTCTAAGATATCTGAAAATATTTCTTTCAAACAACAAAGAGAAATGACAACCATATACAGTCATTTTAATGTTCCTGTTATTTTGGTTTTGTTTTCTTGAGATGGCATCTCCTATGTAGCCCAGGCTGGCTACAAATTTATAGTTCTTTGTCCTCTGGAGGCATGCAAAGCTGTGCCCAGTTAAGGAGCATCTGCTCTCCCCTTTTGTATTGCTGGCTAGCATTGGTTGACTTTTGGGTATAAGCTCCATCAAGGAAAAGGTTAACATTTTAGCCCTGGCTTTTCATTTCTGAAAGAACTCTCAGATAAAAATAATACTGTGTCTGTGAAAATTGTTGAAGGACATGGAATCTTCTAGAGATCCTTTCCTTGTAGGGCGTCAAGAACATCCTGATGCTACAGTTTGATACTCTCATTGCTATCACGTAGCTGTGCCAGAGAAGAAACAGAGGCCCATGCTTGCTTGTATTTGGTGTCTATGGTTTTGGTATAAAAGCTCTAGAAACTCATTATAGGAAGGAGAAACCAACTAGAGGGCAAGAAAATGCAAGGCAAATCTATAGCGCCCCCCCCCCCCCAGGGATCCTCCTATCATTCAGAGAGGGAGATGGAGAAGGAGATGGGGAGGCAGAGGGAGAGGGAGAACAGGGGAGGGAGGAGGTTGCACTGTATAGCTACATTCTGGTGTTTCTATTTTAAAAGCATTTTGGACATTTTTTTTTTTTTTTACTATAGCACATATAGAACCATGTCATTGTTATAGATCTACAGTAATGTCAGTGTGCATTTATATCATAGACTCGGTGATATGTTCAGCCAGCCCTGTCCATGGAATCTATTTTATTTTATCATTCTCAATTATTATTTTTCTCAATCATCAAAAACTCTGAGCAGCAAAAAGGCTGAGTAAGTGCTTGCTGTTCCATCAGGGTGACCTGAGTTCAACCCCTGGAACCTATGTCAAGGTGAAAGGAAAGAAATTACCCCGTGACCTCCACATATGTGTCAGGGCATGTGTGCCCCCCCTCATAATAATAATAAAAATTGAAAAATACGTCAATACATCTGTTTTTAGGAGCCTTCACCAACTGAAGTAGGTTTTGAACAATCACAAAACAGCAATCAAAAGCAATATTCTTTTTTAACCCTTTCTTGGTGAGAACTGGATTACAGAAGAAATTCAATAGAACAGTTTGAACCCTTTGTTCTGAAAACAAACTTCATGTTTCTATTTTAACTTGAGATCAACAGGAGAGAGATCAGATAGCTTTCTTCCTGTTAAAGAAATAAATCTCTTTCAGCAAAGAAAAGCGGAAGTAATGAGTTTCTAAGCAGCTAAGATCCTGCTTACATGCAAATATCAGCAGAGACAAGAAGAGACAGGGTACAAGAATTATGCAGGAAATTTGGTGTAAAACAGAATTCCCTGTAATCAAATCTTTGGGGTTGCTTTGTAATGGCTTGGCTTTCCACAACAAGTCAACAGTTATTTATGTTGACACCATCTGAATGACTCTGCCCCAGAGTGAACCCTGCTTTCAGTAGATGCCATCTGTCTAGGAAGGAAGTGTCTTCTCACAAAACAAAGGCCAAGAAGGTGTTTGCGTATGTATATATGCTTATCTCTTCAGAGGACCTACATATAAAGCTCAGATCTGTGATATTTAGGCCTTTGTCATTAACTCCCAAGAACCCAGGGAATATTGGAATGTAAATATTTCTATTATTAGTCCGTGAGCCCTTTAATATAGATTGTTCTGTTATTTTTAGAATAAACTTTAAACCTTGCAATGTAATGAATAGACATTACTCTCCCTTATCCAAAGTGTTATGGTTTGAATGAGACATGTCTTTGAATACTTGGTCTTCAGTTAGTGATGCTGTTTGTGCAAGCTATAGAACTTTTATGGGGTGAAGCCTTGCTGGAGGAAAAACAACATTGGAAGTGGGGGTGGGTGGGAGAGCTTAATGGATTATTAACTCATTCTACTTTCTGTTCTCTTTCTTCTTCTATCTGGAACAAATATGGTCTGCCAGGTTCCTGCTCTGACTAGCATGCCATGTCTTCCCCACCCTCTGGAACTTCTTCCCCAAGAGCCTTCTGGAACTGTAAGCCAACATAAACTCCTCCTTAAGTTGATTGTAGTTGTGGTATTTTATCATAACAACAGAAAAAGAGCAAATATATTCAGTAATTTTTCCAAAGGCAATCCTGGAAGGTTAGAAGACATAGACAAAGGATCTATGCTGGAAGAGACAAGTCAATAACTTAGGCTATGGTTGGGTCTATTTGTCAGTGGAGTGTTTACTTCTTATATCCTGGGGGATCGTTCATAGACAACAAACAGACAGATAAACAAACAAGCAAACTGCTCCTGTGTCCCTACCCTTAACAGTTTATTTTGGTTCAAATATTTTGTTAGGGACAATAAGAAAATCACATCTGAATAGCACTGGATCTTTTTCTGAGTGGATGCTTCATACAATAATCTAAGGTTGGTTCTTCATGGAGATTGGCAAGCTGAATTGGAAATCCATATAGAATTTCAGAAAACTGAAAACAGTTCTGATAAAGGATGAATTAAAACAACTTTCATTTTTCTTATTTCAAAATACCTATGATAGGAAGGCAATCAAGACAGCATGGTTCTGCCACCAAAACATGCATGTATGTGGACAGAATAATGTTGAACATAAAGAATTACATGTGCTTAGGTCATCTGATTGTCAAGAGATCAAAAGCTAAATAAGTTATATTTTAATTTTATGAATGGTTCTAATACAATTAATCCCCATTTTACATATTATATTGAAAAATTAATTAGATCTAAGACCTAGAACTGTACAAGAAAATATAGGGACAAATATTTATTATTTCATCACTCTTCCTGAAACTTAAAGCATAAGGAGTGAAAGAAGTAGATAAAGTTGACTATTAGAACCAAATGAAATGAAACAAAATGAAACCAAATGACCTTTACAGGTAACCAAAAAACAATCCCTCAATGGAAAAGTATAGTCATTTACTTTGTAAGAATTTTTATCATCTATCTATCTATCTATCTATCTATCTATCTATCTATCTATCTATCTATCATCTATCTATCTATCTATCTATCTATCTATCTATCTATCTATCATCTATCTGCATATCTTAGAACTCAATAATAAAATACAAATAATATATGCTTTTACCATCAATGAATCATATATGTACTATGTTTTGCAACTCGATAATAAAAGATAAATCATCTGTGATTTATCATGTCTTTTAATTCAAAAACAACAATAATGATAAATAAAAACCAACTCAACCACAATGAGTAAATGATCCAAATAGACATTCCTTTAAGGAAACTATAGAAATAGATGATAAGTAATGATTTAGTGGTCAGTTGCTGATCAAAATCGTGGTGAATCAATATTATACTTTACAAGCAAGTTTACATACTTTAAGGCTAATGGCTAGCCAAAATAAAAATGACCGGTAAAAATAGTTATTAGAAAGTGTTTCTTGATAATATATGACAGCACCTTTAGATTCAGGAATATCATATTACTTAGAAAAAAACCCTGAACATTGTAACTAGTAATTGACTAAAGATCTGACTCAAGTTTTTGAAAGAAAAAGAATTCTCAAGGCACTTGCTACTCAAGATTATGTAAATATTTCCTTTACACAGAGCTGAACAAAAAGATATAATCCTGGGACCTTATGATAGTTATCATAAAACCCTCAAGAAGGGATGAGAAGATTTCTCAAACAATTTGGAGCTCTGGCTGCTCTTTCAGAGGACACAGGTTCAGTTCACAGCATCCACTCTGCCCCTTACAACCACCTGTAATTTCAGTTCCAGGGTATATGAACTGGCCCTTGTGGTCACCAGGCACATATGTTATCTCCCCTCGCCCTGCCCCCCAGGCAAACACTCATACTCCTTAAAAAAACAAACAAACAAACAAAGAAAAACAACAAAAGGAAGAGAAAAGACTTGGCTCTTACTGGGTGCTGAATCGTGCTAATTAATGACAAATTTATCTTTGGGAATATACTTTCAAAAACAATATGCATAATAGAGTTTCAGTTAATAGTTATGTAGTATTGAGTGGGGAGGAGACAAGCAGAGCCCTGGAGTTTGTTGATAAGTCAGTCTAGCTCCAATGAAGAGCTCCAGAGTGAGTCATCAGAGAGGCTAACTCAAAACACACAGTGGAGAAGGCTTAACTCTGGACAATGTATACACATGTACACAGGCATCCACTCATACACAGACATGTACATACACCACATACAAATGTGTGCACATTCACATACACACAGCTCTCTTATAATACACTTTTCATAGAAGAAAAGGTTTTGTTAATTCATGATTCTCCCTTCTTTGTATTGAAAAGGGTCTACTACATAACCTAGGCTGGCCTTGGACTCACTATGTAGATCATGCCTGCTTCTGTCTCAACTTGCAAAGTTCTGAGACAGCAGACCCAGAACACTATCTCTGGCTTTTAGTTCTTAGTTCTGTAAACAATATTAATGAAAATGCAAAAATTTTGTTGATTATTTTATTAAATAATCAATAATTGGAAATGTTGTTTCATCTACCAACTGTGAGTTCCTTGAGATAAGGGTTGGAACTTGCTGGTGACCTTCAGCCCATTCATTATATCAGGTCTAGAACTAGAGATCTATCACAATAGGCCTATAAAACTGTTGAATAATACAACTGAAGAAGAAAGTTGAGAAGATGACTTAGAATTGACGACCAGAAGAAGGAAATGATGGGGCTGAGCACACTCTCTGCTAGGCACACTGCGTGCTTTGCTACTAACAAACCCGTAGGGCACTGACATCTATATTGTACTGATGGAGACATTAAACCTCAGGAAAATCAATTCACTTGCCTATCTTTGCATGCCAAGTGATGACATGATTGGATTGTCCTACAGGTTTAAATACACTGGCATTCCGCTGACCTCTGATGTGCATTCCTTAGACTAAACTCCCCGGTACATGTCGATGCTTCTATTGCTGTTTTTCTGTAGGTCCTTCCAAGCATATATGAAAATCCTACACAATTCCAACAGGAAGGCAATTATTTTTACCCCTGGGAAGTGAATATTGAGGCTAATCATACGAATGAATTCCAAAGGTCAAACGGGAGAGTGAATGTGGGAAAGTTGCCAAGAACATTTTTAAAAACTCTAGTGAGAAAGCTTTCTCTTATTTTATACTTAGTAAGAGATTAAGCCAGGGTAATATCTAAAACAAACATTTTTGGCATTAGAAAAGGCAAATAAATTAATGTAATAGAATAGAGTCTAAAAATAGATCCACAAGTACACAGAATACTCATGTGATAAATTGTGCCTCTTAAAATTACTGGTAATATATATTTATATTAGATAATGTTGAAAATATTGGTCATAAGTCTAAAATATGTAATAAAATTACTATATCTAAAACTATATATAAACATTTTAGATGACTTAACATTTAAGTGGAAAAATGCACAGATATAAAAAATATAAGATACTACTTTATTATTTTAGCAAAAAGATTTTTTTCCTTATATAACCCTGTGTTCATCTACTTATACACAAACCTGTATATTATCTAATTTACATATGTATTTATGATTGAATTAGTGGTCGATTGGTATTTGTGTGTGTTGGCAGCATCTTTTAAATGATTAAATATATTTTTTAAAAATTGGCAGTGTTTTTCCTGTGAGCAAATAGTGTGCTTTTATATGTACATTAAAAGTGAGTCACCCCTGATATAGCTGTCCCCTGTGAGGCTTTGACAGTCCCTGACAAATACAGAAGTGGATGCTCACAATCATCTATAGGACAGAACACAGGGTCCCCAATGTAGGAGCTAGAGAGAGTACCCAAGAGCTGTAGGGGTCTGCAACCCTATAGATGGAACAACAATATGAACTAATCAGAACCCCCAGAGCTCATGTATCTAGCTGCATATGTATTAGAAGATGGCCTAGTTGGCCATTATTGGGGAAGAAAGGCCCTTGGTCTAGCAATGTTTATATGCCCCAGTACAGGGAAATGCCAGGGCCAAGTAGTGGGAGTGGGTGGGTAGGGGAGCAGGGCGGGAGGAGGGTATAGGGGACTTATGGGATAACATTTGAATTGTAAATGAAGAAATTCTCTAATAATAAATAAATAAATAAGAAAAAAAATGCAAAAAAAAAAAAGTGAGTCCCTTTTCTATTGGCACAGTGTTTCCAGTCAACTGAAAAAGAAGATATGGGTACACCATTACTACATTGTTCTGTCTCTGAGAGGCACTCGCTCTGTACATCCTGCCCACCATCCTTCTGCTGCTACTCCAGTCAACCCAAATGGTTTACAAATACACCTGGGTTCTCCAGGGTAAATGTTAGAAATAGGGTTTACAGATAACCCCCGGAACTTCTTCTTTACCCTGTAGCTTTTTATACTGTTTACATAACTTTTTCTGTTCTCTCTGCCTCTCTATTCCCTCTTCATCTTCTAAGGTGACCTTTCCAGACACAGATGCCATCATTTTAGGCTCAGAAGTGTTGAACTAAGGAGGGCTATTTTAGAGAAAACATCTTTGGAATGCAAGTCTGAAGCCTGGATGGAATATACCACCTCTGAAAGATTTGTGTATTCTGAGAATTTCTGGACTACAGGGGTGAGAGACAGGGAACAAGTGGTCTATTAAGGCAAATGTCTTTCCAGTCTGATTGAGACTGTTTACAAAAATGGAAAGTGATAATTCTCAACTATAATGCTTTATTTAAATGGGGACTTGATCTTTTGGAGAGTCAATAAAGCCAAGCTGTAGCGGTTGCCTGAGAGGAACTTGGAACATCTTCCTTATTCCCTTGGTGGAAGTTAGAGCCTCTGTTCTTTACCATCAATCTTTGTTTCTTCTCAACTGTGCTGCCTTTATAATGTCTGTTGATTCCTAGGAGTGGGTAGCCTGACTGATACAGATGTGGATGCTTGCAGCCAACCATCGGCCTGAGCACAGGGACCCCAAATAGAGGAGTTAGGGGAAGGACTAAATGAGCAAAAGGGGTTAGCAATCTCACAGGAAGAACAATAATATCAATCAACCAGATCCCCACCTCAAGCCCCCAGAGTTACCAAGGACTAAACCACCAACCAAAGAGTACACATGGAGGCACCCATGGCTCCAGCTGCATATGTAGGAGAGGATTGCCTTATCTGGCATCAATTAGAAAGGAGGCCCTTGGTCCTGTGAATATCAATGACCCAGTGTAGGAGAATGCTAGGGTGGTGAGGTGGGAATGGGTTGGTGGGTGGGGGAGCACTCTCATAGAAGCAGGGAGGAGGGGGGAATGGAATAGGGGTTTTTTGGAGGGGAAACCAGGAAGGAGGATAACATTTGAAATGTAAATAATTAAAATAACCAATGAAAAAGTAAATAGTAAAAATAAAAGAAACCCAAGGTGACTGAGAAAAAGTGTCATCCTTTCCCAAGAGAGAAACTGAGAGACAAGAAGGAAGGTTCCCCTTTACCAAGCTGGAAGAATTCTTGTCAGCTTCTCTGCTAGTTCCTTTACTTAGTGGGTGTCCTCTTCACGCTGCTGGAAGTGGGTGAGCTGATGCCTTCCATGTGCCTGTTCATCTTGTTGACTGCAGGTTTAGGGTCTGTGTGGCTGGTCATAAGCACACTGGTTGTCCATGAGCTTCTGGAACACATCCCACTGTTGATTTTGTCTGAAGTCTCATGCCCTGATAGATGCTGCGTATTTTTCCCCATCTTTGGCAAAGACAGTTTTATAACGTGAGAAGGATTTGCACTATAAAGTTCTTCCATCCACGCCCTAAATTCTTTATGCTTGAGATAAGCTCGGCTCATCTCAGTTTTGATTTTAGTTTAGAAGAAACTCTTTTCCCCATTTATTGAAGAACATATTGGAGAACGTCTACATGTTAAACCTAAACCACCCTCTTTCTGCTTGCCATGCTGGCACATTTCCAAAGAGCCATATGAGGAACCTGAACGTAGTCACAGTGCCTGGCCATTATGCTTCCTTATAAAATCTAAGCATACCCAGGCCCTGTTTTAATGGGAACACAGCAGCTCATGTGAATATCATTAGAAAAACGATAAACCCCCCCTGCACCCCTTTCACTCTCCTACGATTAAATAAGACCAGGCCTTGATTGTGAAGCACTGGCAATTCTGTCCGAGAGCAAAGCAAGTAAGTGCCATTCAAATGAAACGGAGATGACAGCTCCTAAAGGCCTTCCAGTACTCAGTGACAGCAGTGGTCAAAAGCAGGAGAGGACTGGGAGGAACTGGGAGAGAAGGACATTGCTTGTGAAAAACAGCAGTTTTGATGCAAAGTCTTAGTAACTAAACATTATTTGACTCCCAAATGTTCCTGCTCTTTTCCCCTCTACAATTAGAAATTTGTATTTCAAGAGTCCTTACTCATTCATTCCTTCCTGCCTTTCCCTGCTGTTGGAACACCAGCTGCTGAGAGGAGAAGCCAAGAGACTAAACTCCCCAAGGAACAGCTTGAAGCTACTTTCTAGTTCTCCACTGGCCTTGGATTGATCTCCAGGGAGATCTGGGATGTTTTAATATGAGAGTGGAGAGATTTAGATCTTGCCACTGTATGTCATGTGTGACTGAGAACACGGACACAGCATCCTGGGGAAGTGCATGTGTGTGAAAGGAAATTTGATACTTTGTGGCTGAGAGGAAGGGAGGAAGACCAAAATGGTTCAGTCAGCATAGGCCATGAACTTGTTTCATCCTGAGAAGGCTGGAGATATCAGGGATAAATTCTTGTTAAGATCCTCTAGTATCACAGGAATGGAGGAGGAAAACATGTTCCTACCCACTTGCTGCTGTAGGGTGAGCATGAAGATCACAGGCTTTGCAGCCAGAGAGACAAGACCCGTGTGACTCTCAAAGTTATGAATGGCCCTGAGCCGTGGTTACCATGGTAGAGAATAGAGATTGAAACTAGGGTGGATGGTGCCTAAGGCCACAGAGTTTGGAGTGTCCAAAGCAGCTGTCTGAGACTTATTTGGAGGATGACAAAACATTTATCTGCACTACGCGCACGGAGTGAGTTTTGTGTTCCATTCCCGGAAGTTGCTTTGTATTAGGAATCAAAGTCCAGTTGGGTCTTTTACTTTATTAGCTGTCTTTGTAACTCTCTAGCAGAGTAGTTCCCACAGATTGGAGACCAGCAGGCTTTGGCCCACTGTGACTTTTCCCATGCTTTGGGGCCCAAGAGACATTAAACCTGCACTTGATGGAGTTGTTTATCCTCCGTTTTTCCCTGGACACATACTGAATAAAGAAACTCTAAGACGATGTTCATGGTCTATTTGTTCTAGTCCCCTACCACACCCACCACTGTATTTTATTTAAATTATGTAAGTCAGCCCCAAAACACGATTTTTTTGCTTTTTAAACGCTACGTTTCTATTGACTTTAAAACCAATCTGATCATTCAAAGAGCTGCCAAGCCCAACCCGGAGGAATAAAGAAACAAAAGCCGATTTTTCAGTGGGGGAGGGTGGGTATTCATGCTGCTGCCTTGGAGAGCATTTCTCCAGGTGTGACGCTATTAAAGTCATATTTCACCCTAACAGAGAAGTACTGGAAGACAGCTGGGGGAAGGTGGCCCCTCCTGACTATTGAGCTGCATTTGGGCTAATAAAAGACCACTTAGCTATGAAGGCTCATTACTATTAAATTGTCTCCAAACAGTTGCTTATTCAGTAAACTTCAAGAGCAGAACAGCTGGAGCATACATAGATGGGGAAACTGGGGTCTCTCCTGCTCCTGGAGCCTGCAGTTGATTGTAAATCCATTTGCAGGGAGGTGCTGCCAACTCTTCTCTAAGTTCATCTCCAGCAAAGGACTCCAGCTATGGGACACCCCCATGCCATCCTAATCTACTTTGGTTTTTAAGGTAAAATTAGCCTTGTCAAGTGGTTTTGGAGATGTTTCTCACCTTTTGAATTCATTACAATCACTTATAAAATTAAGACAACCTGCTGACTTTTATTTTTAGTGTGACATTTAGTAATTTTGGAATGTTTTTTTGTACATCCATGCAATAATGAGCATGATCACAATGACAGAACACAATACCAGAATTTTTCTTTTCCTAGTCACCACAACCTGTGTCCCAGAGACCCATTGATCTGCCTTCCCACCCATACCCCATGTTTTACTAACACATCCATTATAAGCTTCACATTACATTCTTCTTCTTCAGCAGCTAATTAAAATGTTTACCCAAGTAGCTCAGGTGAACAGTGTTCATTTCTTTGGGTGTATCTACAGTTCTATACAATGTTTTTTTTCATTGGTTTTAAAGATTTTCTTACTGTGTCTTGTATCTGTGGTCTCCTGGCTGATAGATTATTTCAACTTTAATGGTTCAGTGTTAAAATATATTTTCACTGGGTTAAAGTGATAGAAATTAAAATATGGGGCAAAATAGATGTTTAGATTTCCCAGAGACAGATGGAAGGAGGAAGAGAGATCCGACTGAAGGGGAGGAAGGAAGGATGGAAAGAGGGAGGGAGGAAATGAAAGAAGGGAAGGATAGGAAGAGAAAGGGAGAGAGAGAGAGTGAGAAGAAGAAGGAGGAGGAGGAAGAGGAGGAGGGAGAGAGGAGAGGAGAGGAGAGGAGAGGAGAGGAGAGGAGAGGAGAGGGGAGGGCAGGGAGGGAGTGAATAGCCTAGAATTTACAAAATATTGGCCAACATATGTAATACATACATTTAAATATATTCCTATTGTCTTCTTACCACCATTGTTTGTATTCCAATTCAAACAGTAATTTGAATTATTTTCCCCTTTATATGTAATGTATCATTTTTTCCTTTGGTTAATTTAAATATTTCTATTGTCTTTGGATTATAGCTTCTTGTATGTGATGCACTGTGTTATGAACATCTCCAGGTGAGCCTCCTTGGGGTCCACCGAATTTCCTAATTCTTTAAACTTTTGAATTTCTTCTTCACCATGAATTTCATCACCACCAAATCCTGAGGTATTTTGTGTCTGTACTATCTCCTTCCTCCAGCCTTTCAGATTCCATCTATTTATACTGTGAATATTTAATATTGTTTTACCATTTCCCAAGTTACTTTGTTCCTTCATCTTCTTGTCCCTCAGATGATTTCTTCGTTATTTGTTTCATACCACCCATTAATATTTTTTAAAAATTTGAAAATTGTATTTCTTAATTCTAAGGCATTCTGAACATCATATTGTAGAGTTTCTGGATTATGAGATCTTTCCCTGAAGATTTTTAAAGCTTTTACTTAGTAAGCCATTAATCAGAAGACTAGACTGTCAAATGTGTGTGGGGAAGGAAGGAAGTATTCCTCAAGTCCTTTTATGGTAAGCTGAATTTCTGAGTTTCTCAGAGGGGCACACGGGTGTAAGGGATGGTCCTGACAGAGGCATAGACCAGGGTTTGAAATTATTCAGGGTCCTGGCAGAAGTATCACTCAGGGTTCGGAATTATTCTTACCTAAACCTTTCTTGCCTGCAGTATTCTTGGATTTCAGCACCTCCTCTCTTCCATTGCTTGGCATTTCCTTTGGATTGGGTCAGGAATGGAGAGTTTCATGGGTAGTTAGCAAAGCTCTCCCTCTTCCACTTTTCACATTAGGGAAGATTTCCATAATTTAAAACACAAACATGCTTTCGTGTCTCTCGGTTCTCAGGTATTGTGCCTTTCTCTGGGAATCATGTCTGTGATGAAGCTATTTATCTAGAATCATCGTGGTGAGAAAACAGTCCTAGAATGGGCTTCTGAGAACTCACTTAGAGGTGTGATCCACTCTCAAGCTATGGAGACTCTCCATTTATTGTAAAATTAAGACCTTTCTTCTCTTTCTGTTCTCTTGCTCAGAGATGATATGGCATGGTGTCCGGGCTCTCCAGAAATTGCATTAGGCTTCATTAGCCTGAAGTTGGCCTCACAGCAGCCTGCCCAGCTTTTCACAGAAACACAGTAGAGGTGTGTACTGGCTGGTTTTGTCTTTTAACTTGACACAAGCTTCAGACAGGAAGAAACTTTAGTTGAGAAAATGCCTCCAAGAGACCTAGCTGTAAGGCATTTTCTCAATTGGTGATCAATTGGGAGGGACACGGTCCAGTCCATTGAGAATGGTGTCATTCCTGCAATGGTGGCCCTGGGTTTTATATAAAAGCAGGCTGAACAAGCCATGTTTATCAAGCCAGGAAGCACCCCACCACCATCCCACCCCAAGGCTCCTCTCCTGCATGGATCCATCAGCTTCTGCCTGCAGGTTCCTGACCTGTTTGGGTTCCTGTCTTGACTTTCTTCAATGATGAACATAATATGGAATTATAAGCTAAATAAATCCTTTTCTCCCCAACCTGTGTTTTGGTCATGGTGTTTCATTGTAGGAATAGAAAGACCAAGACAGGGTGGTTTACAAATTATTATGAAAGTCATATGTATTTGGAAGAATGCCAAACTTAATCAGTACTTGATAAAGAGGGAGGATTGTGCTCACAGAAAATGGGCTGTAGGAATAGTCATGCTCTGGCATTTCCCCCAGGGCCAAGCCCTGTGTGTGTGTGTGTGTGTGTGTGTGTGTGTGTGAGAGAGAGAGAGAGAGAGAGAGAGAGAGAGAGAGAGAGACAGAGAGAGAGAGAGACAGAGACAGAGACAGAGACAGAGACAGACAGAGAGCAACATCAGCAAGAAAGCTTGGAGACTTCCTCAGCCAGGATCTGACTTTCTAGAAATCTCTCTCAAATCAGCATTCACTTTAATCAGAGGATGTTGCTGTTTTGATTGCCCCTTTATCCACTTACAGTTTCCCAGCTACTCAAAAACTGAGAACGAAGTGTGATCTTTTACACCGTAATCTACACGAACCAAAACAGAACTCTCCAGGCGGCTTGGAGACATTCTTATCTTGGAGTCAAAAGAATAATGATGTTCTTATGTTTAAAAATACGAAATACTATACCCTCCAAGAAACGTTGTTATATTTTTAGGTCATAAGCACCAGAAACAATTTCCCACCCTCTAAAGTCTTTATGTAGCTGTAAATGGGTTCTTGCTATGTTATTGAAGTATCAACTATTCGTATAAAACATCCCATGATATAAATTCTGCAGATTTTCCTGAGAATCATCTCAGTCTTTGTGTACACTAATCTGAGTAATTTTGGAAGATAAGAGAATATATTTTATAAGGTAGTCTTGGAAGAGATAAGAGAATCTATGCTACAATACATTGAGCACCAGAACTGTGTTAGTCAGAATTCTGCTGCTTTTAACAAATGCATCATATGATTAACTCGTGAAGAATTAGGCAGGCTGGTGAGTGGCTATTCAGGAAAAGGCACTCACTGCCAAGCGTGTGTGACCTGACTTAGACCCCCTGGAGCCCACGTGGTAGAAATAGAAGACCAATTCTCATGAGTTGTCCCTTGACCTCCATGTGTGCAAGCATGTGCATTCACACACATGTGCAAGAGCACACATGTGCACACATACAGAAAACAAGTTATTTAAAAAGAACAAATGACTATGTTTTCCTTACAATTTTGTTAGTTTTGGTACAACACTCATTTTCACTCTTCCCAGTCCCACTTACTCCATTCACTGCTGTGTCAAACAGCAAGCATTATAGAGACAATACCTCCAAAACCCTCTCACCTCTCCGCTAAGTAATAAAAAAAGAAAGGAAGGAAAATGGCCAAGTTCCCACTAATCCCTTTAGAAAATATACCTCCAGCCAAGGACCTCCCACCAGGTGCCATCTTTAAAACTTCCCTTAAGTATTGTCAAGGGCTAAGGAGCAGGCCTCTAGAATATGGTCATTTCGGGAGTCATTGCATACACAAATTTAAGAAAGAAGTTTATTTTTCTTAAGGTCCTGAAATGCTGTGAGGATGGATGATGTAGCCAAAAGAGACTTTGACCCACTGGGTTGCAAATATTATTTGTGTTACATATGCTATGATGTAAGCTTTAGGGGCAGAATGTAGATGTCATACCTTGAGAAAGATATCTAAGAAACACCTCTGAATGGAAGCAATCATGTGGTTTGGACTCTGGTTACTCTAAGTATAAGAGGTAATACTTTAGATAATAAAATAACAAATCTATAATATACATTGATGAAGAAAGAAATACATTCATATTTTGTAGTATATGCTTCAAAACAGTGAAATAAAGTTATGAACATCTTTCTGAATTTTTGCAAACAATTCCTTAACAGGTTCAAAAAGATAACTCATAATTGGTATCAGATGCCATTAAAAAATCTACTATTCTTAGCAGCAATATTTACTGAATAACTCTTTGTATGATATCAATGTTTTATTTCAAGGTACATTGTTGGGGTCCACTGCCCGCAGTGGACGGGGTCCCTGGAGGATTGGCCCGAATCTGAAATGAAACTAAGGGAGTTGGGGAGAGAAAATGATCGCTAAGGCTACATGGTTGCTTCTGCTCAAAGCGACTGTTTAATGGCGGACAAGCATTTGGAGATAAAGGAAGGAAGGCCTGCCCCCAGTCTTCTGCGCAGGCGTTCTAGAGTTTGGCAGGAAGTCTGGAGTCTCGTGAGATGTCCCGGGTCCAGTGGGCTGGTCGCAGGTGGGCTGGGCGGAGCAGGGGGACCAGAGAGACATGCAGAAGCTGGCTGCCAGGGTATCGGGCTATCTCTTAGCCTAATTAACAAGACAACGGGTGCCATCAGGTGCGGCTTCTCAAGGCTTGGTCATTTGCACCAGCTTTGCTGATGGAGAAGGGATACCACAGTACATTACTAAATTAAATACTGAACCAAAAGAAATATTTGAAGCTAAGGGGATAGCTCAGTGGGTGAGAGCTTGCTGTGCAAGCATGGAGATTGGAGTTCAGATCCTCAGCACCCACATGAATGCTGGGTGGGTTTGGTGGCTCTCCTATAATCCCTGTGCTAGGAAGACTGAGACTGTGATCCCCAGATCAAGCAAATCAGTTCGGTTTGTGTTAAAGTGAGAAACTCTGTCTCAAAAGGAAGAGTGACTGAGCAAGACATCTGATGTCAAGTTCTGGCTTTATCACACAGGCACACACATATACATATGTGCCCATGTGCGTGTAAACACACACACACACACACACACACACACACACACACACACACACACACACACGTGTGTGGGTTAAAATGGTGTCCCACGTCTGGTCTGCCACAGGGCTAGAGCCGCTTGTGGAGGAAGGACGCAAGAGTTTTGAATGTTCATTCTCCACGCTGTTGCGGGTGTCAGACTGTGAGAAGCCCTAGCACCCTGCTCCGGGGTGGAAAAGTGCAGTCTGGGTCCTGGAGACCTGCCAGAGTCGGGCTCAGGAGTCTGGACCCGCACGAAGGCCGAGGACGTCAGGTTCTCAGACTCTTGGGCATCCCAGGCACCACTGGATGCCACAGGCTGGATCTAGCCTGGAGCCAAAGGGAACAGTGGGAAGGAGCGCTCTGGCTGTGTCCTGAGGGGATGAGAGAGTTCTTGGCTAGTTCTGCTTGTGGCTTGACTTGGTGACATCCATGACTAGGAGCATAGAGAGGCCTTCTGTGGGAGATTAGACGCAGCTCTTTAGCGGAAGACTTGCTCCCCACCGCGGACCCTGATGAGAAGAGGCAGTCCACGGTTTTAAAGCATTTATTGGCATGGTAGAGAGTTGTGATGAGTGAAACCGTACCCCACTTTCTCAGGGCGGGCCTGAGGTTAAATACCTTTTACAGTGAGAAGTGTCTGGGAAGGGGAGCTTAACTGGCTAGGCCCTTCAGACCTTCAGATCTGTGGTCATGTCCTCTACCTGTGGAGGGCATTGGAGCTCTGCCCTTACTTCACTGATGGCCACAGAGTTATGGAGAGCTGAGGCCTGGTGTCTAGGAGCACCACTTACCGGGTTGGGGTTTTAAACCTAGCTCAACCAGACTGCCCTTAATGGTCCCACATATGTGCTTGCATGAACACATAGAAATTTGTAAAATAAATATTCAATTAATAGAAGGATGGAGCAGCAGTGTGTTGATGATTAAGGAATTAAAAGAAAAAACCCTCTAAACATCAGATACAGAAAGATCTGGGACATGACTTCTGTTTGTGGATTTGAGTCAATAAACTCCCCCCGAAAGAGTGGACCTTGGTTCAGAACAAGTGCTGGATCCGAGCTCCTAAATTGGCAGTATTTCTCATGTTTCTTGACTGCTCCTCTATTAGTAAAGTCTGTGGTCAAAGAGAAACTGTGACATCCTACTCTGCAGGGTTCAGAATGTGGTTGGGACTCAGTTACTGCTCTGAAATGCAGCTGCCTCACTTACTGGTCTCATGACTAAAGTATCTTGGGCAAGAATTAGTCTTCCACTGCTTCGGTTGCCTTATCTATAAATATGGAAGGAGATGGTATCTAGTCACAGTGGATAATTCTTGTAAGAATTAATAAAACAATCCCAATAAATCACCAAGAGTGATGTCTGATGACTCATCAGCATACAGTGGTAAGTATTATCAGCATGATTGGTCATGGTTCAAAAACATTTTTGTTTCAAAAATGAACACAACTTTATGGGTACAGGTATATTAATTTGTCAAGGTGAATTTTTAACGAAAAAAATTCTTCTTCATTAAGCCTTGATTTGGGGACAAGTTCAATATTGTGAAAGTTGATTGAAAACAGTCACAGGCTCTCCTAAGTAATTAGTGGGAGTGAATACAAGATAATCCTTTGGGACATGTCTATAAGCATGTCTCGAAATTCTTTCCAGGCTGGGGATTCAAGAATGATGTGTTCTACTTGTGCCCACTGGGTTCACAAGGGAGGAAATGGGGTGAGAAGATATGACATTGTGCCACTGGCACAATGCCTTAGGAATAACATCTGTTCCAGAAAGAGAATGACTGATCAGTCATGAACTCTTAGAAGGGATAAACACGGAGCCCAAGTACATTAGCCCTCTCCATGCCTGCCCAATCAGCCTCGCAAAAATAAACAGTTTATACATTCAAAGTAACCCAAGAAGGCCCCCTCGACAATTATTTTATAAGTATTTCTGGGGACACAAACACATTTCTCTGCTCCTATGTCTGCGGCAGCCCCTCATCTGCCATGAGCTGTTAAAGTGGGGTGTTAGCCTGCTATCCTGGAGGCTCAAGGATCAGAGATATTTGGGGAACAGAGATTGTCTTTATGTTTGCCACCCAGTGGCAAAGTACTCAGGTCTTCCATATCTCCATGAAAGCTTCATAACTATGCACCTGCTTAAGGTTTCTAATCACTGGGACATTTGATATGGGTCCAGGAGGCAGTTGCTGACAGCCTGATGCATATAACCCTTGAACATTTCATATATGGTTTCCCATGAGAACTATAAAAATATCCACCCCTAATGCATGGCTGCATGAATGCTGTGCAGTTGGGATTAGCTCGTCTATGGTGGATATTGACACCTTTCTATGCCATCAGAGCCCAGCACTGCAGGTCAATACACAACATGCCTCTGCCACCTGCAACCATCCCCACTCAGTGTCTCTCTGTCTTCTATGCAGTGAGGATGCGCTATAAGAACAGGTAGCATGATTTTTACAGTTATCATGTGCTGGCCATGACATGAAGAAACTCATGACCACAATAACCAGTTTTGATAAGAAACCATACTATGCTTCATGGATAAAACAGAGAAACACAAATCTACTTTACTGAACAAATCATCCATGTTCACATAATGAAAGTGATGGCTCGAACATTCAACTCTCTTTTGAAGCATATGCATTATATTGGTGCTCTAATATGTCAGCGATCTTTATTTCCCATCTATTTCAAGTTCTCTAAGTTTTCCACAGCCAGAAGAAGGCACACTGCTCTTCTTTCCTTAAGGAAATTACTTTTCTTACCTTACAAGGCTGAGTTCATGAGTCTCATCTCAAAATATTTTATGCTTCTTATTTGTCTTTTTTTAGCTTTTTTCTCCTCTCACTAAAATCTCTCTCTCTCTCTCTCTCTCTCTCTCTCTGTGTGTGTGTGTGTGTATGAAAACTTTTTCCTTGAAAGAGCTCAACAAGAAGCCATTTCTCCTTCAAGGTTATGTTTTCTTGGTTAAAAGACACTTCTCTGGGTTTGAGGGACAATCTTGGGTTAATTGAACCATGATCAGAGGACATGGGCTCTTTTCCTAGCATCCACACTGTGGTTAACCACTGTCTGTAACTCCAGTTCCAGGGAATCTGATGCTATCTTCTGATGTCTGTGGACACTGCATGCACACAGTGCAAAAAAACATACATTAGGGTAAACAACACATAAAAAAAAATCTAAAAATAATTGACATCTTTATTGACTCTTCAATTTGCATGAATTCTGGTAAGAGATATCTCAAACTCCAACAGACCCTAAAATGGAACAGCCAATGTTGGTTTGGTCATATGAAAACTTTTGTAATCTTTACCTTCTTAATCATCTGTCAGCAAACTAAGATGAATCAAAACAAAGGATTTGTGTTAAGGCCTAGGTAACTCTGGCCTATCTAGCCTGCCGTTTTGTGCTGTTACTAGGAATTTTTCTCATGTTCTATTTGATTGCAGATTTTGTTATGTTCTGTGCTTTGGTGTTCTTGGAAGCCAATCACAAGAAAGAATTCAGTTAGAATTGCTTTGTATAAATAACCACAATAAGTTTGAACCCAAACCAATAGCCAGGCAGCTCTTCCTATACCTATGTGTAAGCTTTTATGGTTTTTCTTTTTATAAGCTGCCTCTGGGAAGGATCCCAACACATAAGAGGAACTTGTACCAATAAAAGAACCTATTAGAATATGACTTCCATTTTGAATAGGGCTGTAATAAAATTTAAGTTTCCAAGACCTTGTCAGGAACTGATATCCTACTTGACAGAAAGAGACATGTATGTGGGTAACTGACATACTGGTGGGCAAGTTAAGACATGAATGTTAGACAAGGCAAATCTCCTACCACAGTTGAATATCTTAACCATTGGGAACAGGAGAAGTGTACAACAAAGATATGTTCCTAAGGAAATCCCCTATCCCTAAATCCTGATTGATAAAATAATTCAGAACAGATGTTTGTGGATTTCAATGGCTTAAAAGATGTGTTGTATCCTGGCTCAGGGTCACAGCCAGCTCCCAAGTCTTCCTCCATCAGCCTTGATCCATTAGTCCTGGGGATCAATAAACTATGCCTGTCTGAGATTGGTGTTCCTGTGGTTGGTGAGCTGATTCCTAGGCCCCAACAGTTGGAAACTGGAGAGATGGCTCAGTAGTTAAGAGCACTGGCTGCTTCTCCAGAGAACCCAGGTTTGATTCTCAGCACCCACACTGCATCTAAGATACACCTTTATCTCTACTTAGAGGGATCTGATGCCTCTGGTGTCCATTTCTGGCAGTGCATGTATTTATTCTTGTGATATAATTCCTGGCAAAAGCAACATAAGGAAGTAAGAAATCTTGGTGCACAGGTGAGCCCTAGCTATGCCTTGCTTGGTGGTTCTGCCCTTATAGCCAGGGGAAAGAGGACACTGAATGCTTCTCTGCTCCTTGCTTTTATTTTCTTTGTAGCAGTGGTCTATACAATGGTGCTGTCTGCATTCATTCAAGCTGCATCTTTTCACCTCAGTTAAACCTTCCTGGAAACAACTTAAAAGACATACCAAGATATGTGTTCCCAAAGTGATTTTAAATCCAGCCAAGTAGATAATGAGGATTAACAATCACAACCCTGTTGCCTGTTAGTCTGACACCCAAACATACCACTTTTCAAACATAATATTGCTCTTCTGTGCTCTGAAGAGCTCGTGTTCATTTCCTAAAGTAAAATACAGTTAGTCTAAAATCACTAAAGCCTTAACAGTTCCAAACTTATTCAAAAGTGTAAACGTAGAGCCTTGAGATTCAGGCCATCCTTTTGCTGTGAGGGTCTATAAAATACAAAACACGATTATGATGCCAATATACAATGGGACAGAAATGACATTTTCCATTATAAAATGTAGGAAAAAGAACATATCAAGGAAAGGCTGGTCTAAAGCAAGACTAAAACTCAGCAGGGAAAGCATCAATCCTGCAGGTCCCTGCCTACCACCTGAGGCATCTGAGGCTTGTGATGGGGTCATTTGCCTTGGGCAGCCTCCACCATCCTGTTATTCTCCATGTAGTCCATGTGACCAATCTCTTTGGCTGCCTCCAATGCATGTGCTTTTTCTTAGTAGATGCCATATGGTCTTCATGTTTCCAGAGTTTCTGGTTTTCTGTCTCAATGTAGCCTTCATCTTTCTATCTTCCTGTAATGCCTGTTTTGGGTCTTTCAGAAAAAAATTATCCTGTTATACAATGCCTGGTGGCTTTGACTTTTGGGAACCTTGGTACAACCCATCACAACTGTTTTATCCTTCCATCTTCAGTACCTGTAAAACAAGTGACATGTGGGTATTGCTGTGAAGTTGTTCAGACAGCTTTAGATGTAGCCTGTCTTCCTGAGCCACATTTACAGTAGCGTCTGTGTACCTTTGAAGCTGACCATGGGGAAAAACTTTATCACAGGACCAGAGGACACCTGTGATGACATTCTTAGTTCAGGTTCTCTCTTCTAGAATGAATTTATATGTTCACATGTTGGAGGCTTTGGTGGGTAGTGTGTTGCTGTTAAAACTCTTGCTTCTTCCCCAGTGCAAGTGTGAGGTTCTTTTTAGTGGGACAAATTTCTATTTTTTTTTTGATATATTTTTTTCTCTTTATTAGATATTTTCTTCATTTACATTTCACATGTTATTCAGAAATTTTTCCTTACCCTCCCGCATCCCTGCCCTGCTCCCCTACCCACCCCCTCCCACGTAATGGCCCTGGCATTCCCCTGTTCTGGGGCATATAGAGTCTGTATGACCAAGGGGCCTCTCCTCCCAATGATGGCCATCTCCTTCCATATATGCAGCTAGAGACATAAGCGCAGGGGGAACTAGTTAGTTCATGTTATTCTTCCACCTAGAGGGTTGAAGACCCTTTCCGCTCCTTGGGTACTTTCTCTAGCTCCTACCTTGGGAGTCCTGTGTTCCAACTAATAGCTGACTGTGAGCATCCACTTCTGTGTTTACCAGGCACTGGTATAGCCTCCCACAAGACAGCTATATCGGGGGACAAATTTCTTAAACATTACAGCTGCTTTCTCGGCTGCTCTCACTTTTCTATCCAAATGGCACACTCCCCCATCTTTCTGCTTGCAGTTCTCTCTCTTTGTTGCTTACCCTCACTGTGAGCCTGGATAAGAACTGAGCAGTAACATTGCCACAACCCAAAGGCTCTTATCTAAAGATTGCTTCTGCCACACAAATGAATCTGTTTATTTTGAGTGCATCCTCAATCAATTTAAGATATAGGCAGAGTGAAGCTGGACTCTTGGACAGAATATAATATGAATGGTCTCTAGTCTAGTTCTTGATAGACTACTTATACTTCCCAGAAACTGCAAGAGCCAGGCTAGCCTTTGCAGTCCACATTTCTTATGGTATTCTAGTCTTCCAAACTGCTGCCCAAATGACCTATTAAGTTCTACTCACGGCAGTGTAGGGCTTCCCTATACCAAATCTTCCAACTCTTCTACATTCCTCTGAAAATCAGTTTCAAAAGATTATGACCATAGGTCAGGTTTATCAGTGCAACAACCCTATTCCATGGGATTAATGTTCTGTTTTAGGTACTTTTCTCACTGCTGTGTCAAAATGCATGATAAAAGCCAATTAGGGAAGAAGGGAATAATTTTGGCTCACAGTTTGAGGGTACAATCCATCATGACAAGGCAAGTATGGAAATGACAAAGGATTAAGTTGTCATTAATTTGTTACATTTGATGTTTACAAGGAAGCACAGAGTGATAAATGCTGGCCTTTTGAGGACTTTCTCCCTAAGCCCATACAACAGTGCCACGTACAGTCAAGGCAGATCATATTGCCCTAGTTAAACCTTTTAGAAACAGCCTCATAGATAAAGCCAGATATACTTCCATAGTAGTTCTTAATCCAGGCAAGGTGACAGTGAGGATTATCCATCATACTATGGTCATTGCCAATCCCTGGGGTTTCTTTTTATGAAAAGAAAGCTTCCTTTTATAGGATCTTAAGAATGCTGAAGCTTTTTGGACTCATGTTTTGAGTTCATGTAACTATAACCTATAAAACAGAGGCAATGGTGTCATGATTATGACCATGGCACCTTTCTCCGGCTGAGGATAATCTATCTCCTTTCCTCTGAGGACCACTGTGTGCTCTTCCTGAAAGATGAGTATGCATCTATGTTTCCGTGTTAGACAACACATGCCATTTATCACCTGTCCGTTATTTTGGAAGTTTCTGTTCTCCTAGATTATTGCTTTTATAAGGAAACATCTATAGTTGTAATCAGACAATACATTGAAGACTAAAGAAGTAGCTTTGGAACTCACACTCTGCTAATTAGGATTGTAGAATTCAGGTAAAATCCCAGATGAGAACTTGGACAGAGATGGTTATTAGAGCTCAGAATGAAGGACTTATGAATCCACAATTATATCTATCTCTACAAATGGTGAGCTCTTCCTTGACTCCAGATCAGATATGGATGAAAATATATATACAAATAAAGTTATTTGTACTCATGCTGTTGCTTTAAGACCCAGGCCTTTAGTGAGAGCTTCCATTTTCCCAGAGCAGTTCAAATGAACATGGAATTGGAAACAGATGTGGGCTCTAGCATGTTATTGCACAAGGGCGAGTGGGGCATTGGGAGGGGAAGGAGGGGGAGGTGGCAGGAACCAAGTGAAGGTCCTTCAGCAGCCCCAGGACTCTCATCACTCGAGGGGGTCTGAACTCCAAATTCCACCAGCTTGCACTCTGAAAATGAACTCCTAACAGAAAACAGATGGGAGTGGACCTGGAGCTGGAGGATGGGAAGGAGAGGGAGACAGGATGAGGAGAGTTTCGCTAGGAGAGTTAGACAGCCAGCATTTTTAACTCAGGAGTGTAAAACATGAGTTTATTAACATTACTGGTGTAAAGAAATAGAAGTCCTTGAGGATCTGATAGGAGCTGGGGTTGAGTCTTAGGTGAGACACTTGCAACCTGCTGTGGATGGAGTCCCCCCCTTTCTTTCCCTCTCTGCTGTGGGGAACCAATGATATTCAGTTTCTAAGAGCCAAGGGGATCCAGCCAGATGATCTTTTTTTCTTCGCTCCTTCTGCCTGGGAAACATCTCATCGAAACAGACCACTTTCTTTGGCAAGTGCCAGCAGTCCCGATAAATCAAACTCCCTGGAATCAGCTCAGTCTTCCTGTTACTTTCCATAAGGGTTTTGTCTTCTCTGAGACATGCCAAGAGCTTCTGCAGTCGGTCGGGGAGAGGGGACTGATCCAGAACACAGTCTGGAAGGCAGCACATACACAGTACATCTAGCCTGGGAATATGCACTAATTCACTTCACTAATTCACTTCTGCCTCTTCACCCGCTGATCAGAGACTGACAGTTTCCAGATTTCCAGAGCTGAACACCTCTCTCTCTCTCTCTCTCTCTCTCTCTCTCTCTCTCTCTCTCTCTCTATCTCTGTGTGTGTGTGTGTGTGTGTCTGTCTGTCTCTCTCTCTCCTTCTTTTCCCTCCCTCCCTCATCCTTGCCTCAATCTCTCCCTCCACCCTTCCCTCCCCCCATCCCTTCCTTCCTACCTTTCTTCCTTTCTTCCTTTGCTTCTTCCCCCTTTGAAAAGCTCAACTATTTCCCCTAGGTAACCAAGGGAAATAATCAGACACAGAGCAGTAGATAAGACTGTAACACTTCTGTGGCAGACAATACTTTGGGGGCTTCCTGTGGTGGGATGTGAGATCTTTGCATGTGCATTAGATGCTTGGGGAGTCTTGTTTGGCCCCTGATATGTTTGCTTGACAAGACAGTTTTATGTGTTCTTTGACAGACTATGTACTCTTACTTAGAGAAAGAGAGACGTGGTAATGTGTGAAGACATTTTAGTTGTCCTAGTTTGGAAAGGTTCACTATGATACTTCCCTGTGGTTTGTGGCAGGTTTAGCAGCATTCTTTAATCCACAGGTCACTATTCCAGACCCACGAATTATCTGGCCAGAAATATCATTTCAGCATGCCTGAATAATCCTTGTGACAATATGCAGACAAAGTTGTTATAACTATATATAACTCAAAAAGCATCATCTTTGTCCTTTTAAATTTTATTTCTTAATTCTTTTTTTAAATATAATGACATCATTTCTCCCTTTCCTTTCCTAATTTCCTTATCCCTACTTGCTTTCTTTCAAATTTATGACCTATTTTTCTTTAACTATTGATACGTACATATACATATGTATGTATTTGTTTGTATACATGTATATGCATGTGTGTGTGTGTGTGTGTGTGTGTGTATTTTTCTAATATATAAGTACAGCCTACTCAAAGAGCATTCTTGAATACCCCAGGAAAACTTGATGGTGATGAAATGATAATAATGGCAACAGTTATAGTTAGTTGTATTGTAAAATGAACCACAGAGAATTTCTAGTACTTTTCACAATAGCAACTTGGTTTTCACCCAAAGTTTAAAAGATAGATAAGCTTATTTTCCTAAATTAAAGACAGACCTGAGATGCTGACAGGTTCCGCAGCATTTGTGAGGCCCCAGAGTTGGTATGTCCAGGGCTTCTTCTCATAGGAGCAATTGCACAAGTCCCCTTTCTTGGGAAATCAGACCATTTTGTTGGATGATTATCTGTTGTCTTACAATTTTTATGAATTTTTTTCCCTTGGATTTGTGTTTTGTAGTTGAATCCCAATGGAAATATAGAAGCATGTAAGTAGAGTAACACACTCTAGGGCAACAGATATAGCCTTTCCTTAAAGTTCAGTTCACATTTAGCATAAACAACATCTCGTGAACTCAAAATGAATAAGGGTTCAGAGAAGACCACAAGTCCAGCATGACCATGCTACATTTATGACTACGAGTGGGTATCTGCAGCCCCATGTTCTGTTTACATCTGAACTTGTGTCCAACTCAACAGATGGCAGAAGATTCTAAGAAAGGAGAATGCCAAGGTGCACTATTGTATTTACACAATCACTGGCTAGACTCACAAACTTCCCATGCTGTTGTAATGCTGAGAAGCAAGAGAACAGAGAATACACCATTGTCTTCTTTCCCTTCTTCATTACTCACCTGAGTAAGGGAAAAGTAGAGAATATGGTAAAATATATATTACTGAGAAATTAAGTCAAAACAGCTGAGTGTGCACAGTTCCCACTGTTCATGTTAGATGAGAATTCATATGCATAATGCATTAAGAAATACGACCTTCATCATTTCACTGACCACTGTGGTTTGTATGTGTCTTAAAGTTCATATGTTGAAGTATAAATTCCCCAGTGAAGCAGAATTGGGAAGCAGGGTTTAGTGGGAGGTGCTTTGACCATGAGAAGCTCTATGTTCACCAGTAAACTAAAGCCATTCTGAGGGTATGAGTAAGTTCTCATGGAAGTGATTTTGTTTCTAAAACCAGCTCTTCCAGGAAGCTTTGCCCTTCTGTGTTTCTACCAAAAGATAACAGTGAGCGCAATAGCTCTGGCCAGACACTGGTACCCTTGGATTTCTCGCCTCTAGAATCATGAACCTAATAACCATTCTTTACAGATTACAGACTGTGGTATTATTCTATTACGGCAACAGAAAACACTCTGTAACAGTGGATCTGCATATGCATTGAATGTTCTTAAATTGCATTAAGACTGGTTTTGCATAATATACAGCTGAATGGGAAAATTTGATAATTTACAGTTTTAACCCAGATGGTATTGTAGAGCAAATAAAACACCCTCACAAGAGAGACCAAGGAAGACAGAACGACGATATAAATGTGAATATCTTTTATGGAGATTTTACCATGACTACTGGGACAAGGGATTCCTAGTCTTCATTCTGAAATAGAGCCTGTAACTTGTTTCCTTGTTTCCCTGGCTTTGAATGACAGAGTCCCAAGCTGAATCTTACCACTGCAGGGCTTGTAATCAGCAGTGAGTATGTGTATTTACATCCTTGGATCAAATGTGATAAAAGCAAGATAGACTTTAAGAGGAATTTCTCTATATGTATCCAGATGATTTCTAGGAAACAAGTTACAGTCTGAATAGAAAGTGACATGTCTGCTTACAGTGACTGGAACCTAAGATACACGTGCTAACATGTCTGCCCACAGAGACCAGCACCTAAGATGTATGTGCTGGAATATTCCCTTGAGCACTGGACTCTTCCTTCGGGGCTGGCCTCCAATTTGTATATTTTATTATCCCATGTTCCTTGGATTGATGGCTGTAATCTAGGTACAGGGAATTCTACATGGCGTATTTCAAATTACTTTTCTCTACACCCTTATAAGCTGATTTCCTGAGTGGATCATGCTACTGGGGTCTTGCAAATGGAGACCGTGGCATTATTGGAATGGAGCTTGGATGACAGCTGTCATCTATTTAGTAGGCAGATGTCTCCCTTTCTTCCTTTCTGTTCAGTTGTTCTCCATGATGTTTGCAGTTGGACATCTTTCACACACTAAAATATTATATTTTGAACATATGCAGCAAATGTTGACTTTTAGAAAACTGAATCTTATCTTTTTTAAAAAAAATTTTCAGTATATTAGCCTGACTTATCGAAGCAGCTCAGAATCCACAAGTCTAACTCAGAAATGTTGTATTCAAGTATAACAACCCAATTTCCTTTAAAATAATGAGGGTTATGAATTTAGAGTGAAGAAATTCTTGACTATCACATATGTCTGGGCATTTGGATGTTTTCACCCCAATGCCAATCTTATCTGGATCCAAACAGGTAGGGAAATGTTTAACCTTGGTCTTGAACTCTTAAAGCTCTGGGCATAAGGTATTTTCTTTAATGTGTGAATATAAACATAAAAGATGCTCCTAAATAAATGTGATAATATTCTATATGTGGGTACTCCAGTGAATTATATTTACAGCCATTACATGTAAAGTGGAGAGTAAGTTGACATAGCATCTTTAGGTGCACTGTCTATAGGGCCTGGAGACATGGCTCAGTGGATAAGTCTAGCGCTGCTCTTGAAAAGACCAGACGGTCTCCAGCATCCATGTCAAGTGGCTCACAGGTATAGTTCCACCTGCTAGGAATCCAACTCCAACTTCCTCTTCTGGCATCCACAGGCACTTGGGAAAGGTGAAATGGTAAAGATGGTGGTACCTATAGCCTTGGAAAGATGTACTTCCACTTTTCCAGCAAAAGATGAAGAAACTTCTCCCCCCCACCTCTCATTCACATCCCCCAGTCCATGCCACATACCCCAAATTCACCCTGCTCACTCATATCTCCAACTCCCTCATACTTTTAGCTTGAACATTTGGAACTCATTTCTCCAAACTTCACTTTCCTCATCTATAAATGACAATGAAAATCATCAGCACCAGTCCCTGTCACTATTAATGATACTCTGTTATGCTTTAAGACAGGATTTAGCATTACTGTCCTCTGAGAGACCCCACCTGGCAGCTGACTCACACAAATGAGGACACTCACAGTCAAACAGTGGCTGGAGCTTGGTGACTCTTATGGAAGAAGAGGAGGAAGGCTTGCAGCCCCTAAGGGGTTAGGAACTCCATAGGAAGACCAACAGAATCAACCAACCTGGACCCTTGGGGCTCTCAGAGGCTGAACCAGCAACCAAAGAGCATAGACAGGGTGGACCTAGGCTTCACTGCAAGTAGCAGATAGAAAGCTTGGTCTTCATGTGGGAACCAGACAACCAGAGTGGTGGCTATCCCAAAAGTTGTTGTCTGGATATGTTCTCCCAGCTGAACTGTCTTGTCTGATGCCAGTGGGAGAGAAAGTACCTAGCCTTGCAGTGACTTGAAGTACTGAGGGTGGGGGTGAGGGTGGGGGTCGGGGTGGGGGTAGGCGGGGCGAGAGATACCCAGGGGAGCATCGACCAACTCAGAGAGAAGGGAAGGGGAATGGGGGAAGGATTGTGGGAGGGGTAGCCTGGAGGAGGGCAGTGAGGTGGATGTAAAATAAATAAATTAAAAGTAAAGGAAAAAGAAAAGAACAGAAAAAACCTATCTACCTCCTCTACAGGATGTTAGAAGATTACATGAAAATCATACTGTTTGACTGGCAACTTGTAAATGCCCCATAAATCAGCTCATATTATTTATTACATGTGAGCTTTGAATTTTGATATAAGAAAATTGGTGTCACTAGTTATTTTATTTTTAGTCTTAAGAGCTATAATGAATGTAATGTAATATCCTCCAGTCTGTCCAGTTTCTGCTAACACCAAAACACCATTGCTCAAATGATATAATTATTGTTTTTTTAAATGATAAAAATGTTTGGTCAGTCAAGACACATATTTGTGTGGTTGGCTTTACTTTTTCAGTGTTGGATTTTATTTTACTAAGAAATGAAATACATTAAAATAAAATTTATAGAAATACATACATAGCAGGTCAGTTCTGTGATAATTTTTTCTTTTGAGATGAGATCATGACCTGTATACCATGAGCTTATGATCCTTCTGCCTTTGCCCCCAAAGTACTAGAATTTCAGGCATGTACCATGTCTGTTCTTGTTCTGTGATAGCCTGGTTGGTGAATAGCAACACTAAAAATCATGGCTTGAGGAATCCTTGTAATTGATATTATAAGCAGATTCTGCCATTCATATTGAGTAGATCTTTACATATTGAGACTAATATCTCATTTGCTCTCTTTGGTCTTATACTAACAAGTCAGGAAAGCAAATTGACATGTTATATCACAATATCATGAATGAGCATTTGGGAGATTTTTGTTGTGATTTAATTGGTTATAAATTCTTCTATAGAGAAAAAAATGAATGGCAAAGTTTCAGTGATGTCTCTTTATGTCAACCATTGCATTTTAAAAGTTCTAATTTCTGTCAGTGATTTACAACACCTTCATTATAATAAAATGTACATTACCATCGAAGTATTTTTCATCACCTGGCTGGTTTGATAAGAGACACAGATGCTTGGTGTACCTCACCTTGGTACCAATCTCCACCTTACCTTGGGCAGCAGGAAGCAGTGGAGTTTAGTAGAGAGGCCAGGGTTGGGTAAATGACTTGTGGATCTTTGAAGTCTCAGCTTTTCCCAAACTTGAAAGTTGGGTTTACCTCCTCAGTCTCACGACTCTCCCTCTTGCTTTCAGGAAGAAATGTTTCAATAGAAAAAAAAAATGCTGCACAACATTATGTGTCCTAGTTTCATTTTGCTTCTGTGACAAAGACTGTGACCAAAGCAATTTAGGAAAGGGAAATGTGTAGTAGTAGGTGGAGCCCAAGAAAGCACAATGAAAATGTCAAGGGTCAAGAATGATGTTGAGATACAAGCACAGTGGAAATCAAGCTATTCAGCAGTCAGTTTCCTTTGTTGATACTCTAAACATACATCGAGCCATTCATGTATCCCTTCATTCCTTTACCAGATGTAATTCACTATGCAATCCAGCTGCTGATGTTTATCCTAACGCCTGTTTCTGTGAATCAGAGCTATTTCCTCTAATTCATGGAGACTTGGGAATTTCACAGAGGTCATTATTACTTAGTTTCTGTCACAAGTGGGCACATATGAAGGCCCCCAAGAAGTATATCTTACAAACAGTCCCAAATCTTGTTTGAGACATCTTATAGTTCATATGTTATCTTAATGAGCTTCAAATGTCGGTTTGATACATTCTAGAGTCACTTGACAAGGGAGTCTCCTGTTTGATTGGCCTGTGGACAGGTCTGTGGCTTCTGGCTGGTGCCCTAGAGCCATCAGCAACATCATCATCAGATCTGTTCTGACTGTAGAAGAAAGCTAAGCATTGGCTTGAGAAATTCAGCAAGCAACGTTTCTCAGTTCCTGCAGAAGTTCCTGACCTGAGTTCCCTCAAGCCTGCACTGTAACCTGTTAAGCTGAAATAAACTCCTCCCTTTCCTAAAGTGCTTTTGTTTGCAGTCTTTGTCACAGGAGCAAAATGAAACTAGGACACATATGTGGTGCATCAGATTTTGTTTGTTTGTTTGTTTGTTTGTGTTTTGTTTTTGTTTTTCTATTGAAGCATTCTGTCCTGTAAGCAAAAGGGAGGTTCACAAGACTAAGGAACTAAACCTAACTTTCACGTTTGGGAAAGCTGAAACTTCCAAGGTTCACAAGTCATTCCCCAATCCCTGGCCTCTCTATTCACCTCCACTGCTTCCTGCTGCCTAAGGCAAGTTGTAGCTGTCCAGGAAAGCAGATTTCAAGAGTTATCCCTCAGGTTGGGGTGGGCTTTTCAGTGATGTAGCTGCCTTTGAGACAACCGTGCTCTGAGTGGTAACCCTTCACTCACACTCCTGCAAGTAACCCTCATTCAGACTTCTTACTCTAGGCCACACCAAGCTGAGGCTGATGGAGTTGTCATTTTAGTTGGTTGTTCGTTTTCTAATTTAGGTGAGCAAAAGTCTGCTCACATCTCCCTAAGAAACCACACAACATAATCTGTTTCTGAACAGGGCAAATAGAAGCAAAGTTGAGTTGGGGGAGAAATGACAGAATGGCTCCATCGCTAGGTGATGAGATATGTAATCAAGGTTGCATTGTGTAATGTGTCACAGGGCAATCCCAATTGTTTTCTTCCATATGGCATGGGTCGGATGAATGGACGAGGTGCCTGTTTGCTGTAGAGGTGGCATGCATTCTATGACAGGTAATGACCAGCAACACTATTAAGGGCAAGCTGCTGAAAGGTGAAGATCCTCAGCGGGGATTTCAGGGTGGTCATCCTCTTTTACTGGGTTTGTGATTGCAAGCCTAGTACAGCAAAGGTATGGAGAATTACTGAAATGGATAAGGAATTAGAGAGTGCACTGCAACCCTTGAGGGTAGATCATTGCACAAAGATGGTTGGCAAGCCATTATGGCTATTGGGTGGTCTCTGCCATGAATTATAAAGCTGAGTGTAGCATGGTTGCCTGGAGGACAGGAGATTGGATAAGGGAGAGATTGCAACAGGAATGGGATCTGCACTTAGAGCTAGCCTCTGAAGTGTCCTATGAATTACATAAAAGAGAGGATGAGAAGAAGGTGCCACCTCATTGTTTAGTATGGCTGCAGAGCAGAAAGGATAAAAGAGGATGAGTTAGGTTTCTGCTACAGAGCCCTTTCTGGAATCTCCAAACCTGAACCCCAGAGTAAGAGAGAGATAATGAGGAAAAAGAGAACAAGGGGAAGGCATCAAAAGATACCCTGGGTCCAGCCTGTAACTGAGAAGGGTAATTGACAACTCAAAACAAAATGAAAGTCTTAAGAAGAGCTAAGTACAAGACACTTGGATACCTGGCAATAGCCAGCATCCGAACTGAGTGAATCAGGAAACCCTTTAAAAAAGCAATGAGTTAACAAGTCAGACCAACTACTGTGAAGCTGTGGGACTTGGGAGTAAATGGGGTCTTCCTGAATTCTGTGGGAGGAAAGGAACTTTTCCTATGAGAAAGGCTAAGTCAACCAAGGCAATATAGGGGAAATCAGTCTTAGATGAACTTACTTATATGGGCTATTATGTAAATTTTGCTATAGATACTGGAGGTCCCCATTAATGTCAAGAACTAGAAGATCAAAGTGGAAAGATGGAGGTTGCTGAGAGAATTGGGTATGAGAGAGGTAGTATATAATGCCATTCTTACCAGGTTAGATAAAACTGTTTCCATAGGGGATCCAACATGGGATGGAAAATCACTAAAGCCACTGTCATTTCTATAAGCTATATTGATATACTACATAGTCTCCAGTAATGTCAGGTGAGGTCTGCTTCTGACTATGGCCTTGATAGATTAATATTATGATGGTACATAAACAGAAGTTAACTTTCTTAGTGTAGGGCCAGCAAATGGACTATATATATATATATATATATATATATATATATATATATATATATATATATATAGTTAGTGAGGTGTATAAATAGGCTCCCATCTGTGTGGACACTACCACAGGTCTCTTGCAAGACATATAACTTCACCATCAAGGGTGTCACTTAACTCAATGTTAAATATCCATGCCAACAGAGAATTAGTTTTGATAGGGACCCTCCTTTCATAGACACTGATGTAAAGAACTAGGCAGAGAACAGCCAAGTCCAGTCGTACTTCAATCAGCTCTAAAACCTTACTAGGGTTGGGTTACATGAGAGGAAAATGGGTCATTTAAACAACCACTAAAAAATGTAATTCAGAATGGACCATTGATTGGTGGGGAAAGTCACTTCCGGAAGCCATGTAGTGGGTAAGTAAAAATTCCAGTGCCAAGGATAGGCTACCTTTCTTAGTCACCAGACAGTAAAAGCCCCAGAGACTTCTAGAGCAATAAAAGCTACTGATAACTCCTTGGGTTGTGTGTCAGAATGAGATAATTAGACTCTACTTCTGAACACACACACATGCTTCACTGGAAAGATTTGGAGAAATAAGGCTGACATCCCCACTCTCTTACTGTATAGCTTTCATGGTATCAGAGGGTGCTTGTGGACTTCAAGGAAAGAACTATTACCACAAATACTGTTTAGCTGTGGCCACACAATTGTTCTTGCTGGTGCCTTAGTGGTACAACTATTGTGGATGCAACCAACAGCTTTTTATCTGCACCCAGAGTCTGATCAACAGGAAGGAATCTGGGTCTGTTCCTATAAGCCACGACAAAAGTTTATAGTTGGGTATGTTATAGGCTTTGAAAGGGAAGTGACTGCTATTGTTTTGTTGAATGGCTATGGTGTGCTTATAAATCTGCCTTCTAAGTATTTGTGCTTATGGCTGTAGATCACGATTTTTCTTAGCCAGAGACAGAGAAAAAAAAGCAAACATTAATATCTCCACCAGGGTTCAGAGACCATCACAAGAGGGTATAGAAATAGTCTAAGAGCTAGAGGAAGGGGCAGGGTGCTGTAAACAGTTTCCTCTGAATGTAAGGAGTCTTTTCTGAAGAGAAGAGTGAAGCTCATGAGATTAAGAAAGGAAGAGAAACCTACCAGTTTTGGAAAGCAGAAATTTAGAAGATTCACAGGGCTTTTTTCTAAAGTTACATAAGCAGTTAATATATCCTTGGCAGAAGACACATCACTGCCTGTAAAAGACCATCTGACCAAGAATTCCAGAGGTGAAGCATTCATAGCAATCACCAAGGAGGGCTTGGGCTTATGAGACATTCATGCCCCTGTAAGGAACTCCTCACCTAGACTCTTATAGACGCCAATAAACCCATGGGTTTAGCAAGTTGCACATTGGTCAAATTGTTACTTTGCTCACTCACTGAGCATTGATTAGCTGGATTGAGTTTAGCTGTTTGTTCATGTTTCTCAAGGAAAATGTCATGTCATTACATATAAACCCAGGCATTGAAGTCTGTATGTATATAACCCATACACAAATGAGCCAACAGACAAAGATTTTGCTGAATCAGCTAAACTGGGTAATGTATTGGAGGTACCTATGTGGTATATGTGCCCTATGTGTTACAAGGAGAGAACCGATAATATCTATGATAGAAATAACATTGAATGCTGAGAAAACTTTCTTAAATTTCCCCATGTTTTCTTTGGGAGAAGAAAGGATAACATGACTCAGCATGATACTACTCTGACATCATCAGAGAGAACACACTAGATCATCAGGTAAAGATGAAAGTCCTGTTAAGAAGTATAATATCCAAACCTATTTCACAACTATCTCTTTCCTGGCAATGAGATTCACTTTTAGGGGAAGGTAGTGTACAAGTACAAACAAGAGAACAGAGAATGAATGCAGTATGAGTTTCTCCTCCACTGCTTTGTCCAAAGCTAAGAATGATGTCAGTGTTAGTAAAACTACAGAATATCTCAGATACTTGGAAACGTGTGACCATGCAATGTAGATTATAGGATGACCACATGATGTGAAATAAAACTATGGCACTCATACAGCAAGTTTCCCTGTTGTTGATACATTTATAGCGATACAAATTTTCATGTCAAAACTGAGAATTTAACAATCCTATTTCTTAGCCAGGCATGGTGGCGCACGCCTTTAATCCCAGCACTCGGGAGGTAGAGGCAGGCAGATTTCTGAGTTCGAGGCCAGCCTGGTCTACAAAGTGAGTTCCAGGACAGCCAGGGCTACACAGAGAAACCCTGTCTTGAAAAACAAAACAAAACAAAAAAAAAACAACAATCCTATTTCTTTCCTAATTGTTCAACAGGAGGTATACAGGTGATAAGGATAAAAAGAGAATAAAAGACAAAATGCGCAAGTGAGCACACACACACACACACATATCATTATGACACTGTCAAAGGAAATAGTCATTACTTTGTCAATGAACAATATTTTACAGAGAAACATTCTCATCCTAGAGTGAGTATTGCACAACTTGTCTATCCCTAAGGATTGAAAAGTGAGGCGTGGAGAAGGCCAGTGTGAATAATGCCTGTTCCTCGGTTCAGTATAGGATGGATGGAGGTTCTGTCAATCTTGTTCTTTCCAAACAGAAGGCTCTCACTGCTCTTTCTCCTTGCATCCCAAGAGGGAGATTTTCTTTCAACCCAGTCTTTCAACACTGAGTCATTCCCTTAAATCCATCACTCTGAGGTCCCAAGAGAGTTTTTCTGTCGAGTCTGACACCATATAAAAAAAGTTGGGTGTCACACTCAAACCAAGGAAGGTGCATGGAACATATAGAGGCTCAGCACAGCCTAGAAAATGACAGACAAGCTGGGGCTGTATAGATTGGCCAGAATCTTTAGATAGGCCAGCAACATCTGACATCATGTATCTCAGTCATGCAGGACTTTTGAGAGAGAGGGAGTTGGAAAAGAGAGAAGGAGTAGAGAGAGGAGAGAAAGCTATAGGAAGCACTGTGGTATTCTATGGTATTTAAATTTTTCATTTCTTTTTCATCTTAAGGTTATTCCTAATATAGAACTGATATTCCTACTATAGAACTGTTATTCCTAATATAGAACTGATATATTCCTAATATATTCCTGTTATGAATCGAAAAGTGTCCTTGAACTTTGAGGTTATTGATTTGGGTGTTTCTGAATTCCTTAACTCTTCTTCTCTGTGTATATGTGTACTTGGGGTTACAGGTGTACATGGCTGACATTTTACTATAGGTGCTGAGACCTGAACTCAGGTCCTCATGCTTGCACCACAAACATACTCCTCCACTGAGCCATCTCCCAAGACTATCCTAGCCCTATGTCTTAACCATTCACCACCTTATCCTAGTATAACCAGCTGTGGACCTAGACTTACAATCATCTATATCATAGCATTAAGTATTAATAGTCCATTTCTAGCCTTTCCTTTTGAGTCTGGAAGCTACATCCATTCACATTATCAATGCTAGCATCTGTAATCTGATGACCACACTTGGATAAGTGACTGAGCTTCACTTTTTCTGTTAAAATCCTTAAGAAGATATCACATTGAACAGAATCACTTTCTCCATAGTCAGTTGATATTCCAACACCATCTTATAGATCACACAGATTTCCCAAGAAGGTAGACCTGGGTAAATGACTGGTTGTTGAGTCAAACCCTGACCTGTTAAATTTAACTATCTTCCCTTTGTAGAAAATATGTGTCATGCACTTCATTCATCATTTCCTCAAGAACTGCTATGACACATACCACATGACAGATACTGTTCTAGGAACTAGGGACAGCAGTGCACATGAAGACCCAAAAACACAGGACCTCTCTGTGATAAAAATTCTGCACTACAACCCCTGGAACCTCTATGCTGTTGCTGAGTTCAGATCCTACCTTAAATCCATTATTAAGGATCAAAGCCATCTGCAATTTAAATTCAGTAGCTTTGATTTCCTATCATTCCTTTAGAAGCGGGTAATATTCCCACAGAGACTCAGGATTTCCTGTTTGGACTCCTCCTGTGATTTCCACTTTCAGTTCTGCATTCACAGAAAAGTTATGAATGGTGTTTTCCTCGTCCTTTTTTTTTTTTTTTTTTTGCTACTCCCATTCCCTCCTCCCACCAGGAGCAGCTGTTTTTTATTACGGAACAGGCTGACAAGGTGCTTGTCTGGAGTAGAGTCTCTGGCAGGTAATTTTGATGAGGCCCAGAGGTAAGGGGTGGGTGTCTCTGATGGGTTTCCGGTCCTGTTATCAGCAGAGTCCCATAACCCCAGACATGGCTGCTGTCTGTCCACAGGGCTGACTTCTGGCGAGAAGCCCATGCCTGCTGAGAGCATCAGACATCCATCAAAACTAATCCCTTAACATTTTTTTTTTTACTTAAGCCAGGACCCTGAACATGAAACAATCACCCTCCACCTCCACCCTGTTCCTCTCCACCCCATGACAGCGAACTTGGTCCTTGAACAGCAACCCAACTAATTATGCCAGGGCCACTTTAGCTTGATTTGTTGTTGTTTTAGGGAAGTAAAGGGGTGAGTCCAAACACTAAGAAACAGTATAGAGAGAAAGTGAATCTGGTATAAGGTATAAGAACTGCCCTCTTTGGAGCCAGGCTGTCTGCAGAAGTGTGGTTCATCTTTGGCTGCCAACCAAACTCCATGCTCCTTTCGGTTTTCCAAAAAGGCCTTAGCAAAAATGCTCAGATAAAACTTACCACACTTTCCATTCTGGGTCCTGTTCTCCTCCCTGGCCTTTTGGTGGGTATTTCCAGGAAGTGGTTTTTCCCTGGCACCAATTTCACTGTTTAGATGCAACAAACACAGCTGGAAGAAACTAATGAGATTTATCATTAAGCAAAAAAATTTTGTTCTTAGCCTTAATTAGCTTTGCTCGATATGAACACTTTCTCTTGGTGAAGAACACCAGATGTCGGGAGATCTGGGTGTGTGTTCCAACTCTGTGATTAATAATAATACTAATAATAACAAAACATGACAGAAGCATTTAACATTCAGTAGCTTTTAACACTAACAATATTTATCAAGCTAGTACTCGGTGCTAATATGAACTAATGCATGCCTGCAATGAGTTATCTGATTTAAACTTCATTACAATTCAGATGAAGTCGGCATTGCCTTTATAATCTCTCCTAACAAATGGAGAAATTGAGCTTTAGACAAATTTAGCAGCTTGAGGAATTTACAGCCAGGCATTATCTCTTTCTTCTCCTGTGAAGCAGGGGTGAAGAGAGGGATATTGGGAATATTTCAAAGCTTTCTTGTAATTCCATGTGTTGTGTTTTATTAAAAAAGAAAGAGAGCCGGGATATGTTTTGGTAGAGTGAGGTATGGTGAGGTAAGATGGGTGCCTCGGTGGGCACATGCTGAGGCATCCCTTCCCCCTGAAATACCAGCCATAGGATGCATGTAGTATGAAATAGAGTTTATTGGGGCATGGGAAGGGAGGGGAGGAGGGAGGAAGAGAGGGAGGGAGGGAGAGAGAGAGAGAGAGAGAGAGAGAGAGAGAGAGAGAGAGAGAGAGGAAGAGAGAGAGGGAGAGAGAAAGAAGAAGAGAAGGAGGAGGAGGAAGAGGAAGATGATGATGAGGAGGAGGATAAAGAGAAGGAAGAAGAGGAAAGGCTGGCCAGGAACACATGGAGAGAGAAGGGGGAGTAGTCAGGGGAAAAGGGGTCAGGGAGAGAAGAGAACAAGAGAGTAAGAGAGCAAGGTTGGAGCAAAGCAGCCCCTTTTATAGCAAGCCAGGCATACCTGGCTGTTGCCAGGTATCTGTGGGATAGAGCCTAGAAGGAATGCTAACATTCTCCCATTTTGGTTTAATTTAAAAAAGGAAAAACCAGAGAGAGGTGATGATGAAGCAGGAATAGGGTTGTTGTGATCCTTGGCTGTTTCCTGCTGACTTTGGGGCCATGTGTCTCTGGGAAACCTAAGAAAATGGGGATGAGGATGTTGGTTCATCTTACGGGAGAGTTGGCTTGCTGTCCAGGGTCTATGGAACCATCTGTGGGTAAAAAGGAGCAGGTCCAGTAGAAGTATCTGTGTCTGTGAGAGTAGATTGGAACATCTATGGGTTACTTCTCTGTAGCTGTTCTGGGTGTAGATTTTGAGTAAACCTCTGGACTTGGCAATGCTGAAACACACACACACACACACACACACACACACACACACACACACACTTGAGGTAGAGAGTAATAGAGAGTAAATTTGTGTACGTTTGTGAGAAAACAATTTTCTTACATGTACATTTGAAACCCTTAAGTCTTGGTCGTTAGGGCAAGGGGCATCCCAGTCCCAGGGAACAGGAGAGGAATCCCATCCTCGGAAATAGGTGACCAGTAAGAACTTAGGCTATTGATTGGCAGGTGGAGTCTGTTCCGTGAGAGGTAGTGCTTGTAAGTTTAGGTGAGCTTAGGAAGACAAGACAAAACAAAACAAAACAAAAAACAAAGCAAACAAAAACAAAAAAAGAAACCTTCCATGGAGCAGAAGAAGCAAGAACAGTTTTTCCTTCTCTCTAGGAGACTGACTGAATATATATCCTTTAAAAGAGAATTAGAGGAAACTTGAAAATTTGATAACCTTGTGAATATGATAACTGATCATACAGTTTAACGTGAGAAACAACTTAAGTCTATTTGAAAGATAACAAAAGAAAACTTAAAATTTGTAACTATGATAGCTAATAGTATAGTTTTAGCATAAGAAACATTTTAGGACTATAATTAAAAGACAATTAAAGGACACTTAAAATTTGAACCTGTGATTATAAAAGTTGGATTGTATAATGGAATGTTTTATTGGAGTTAGGCTAATTCATAAGAACTCTATTGGTTAATGTTAGGACAGTGGCATAACAAGGGGAGAAAATCTGAAGCATTTAGTCACTGAAAACTGAATTTAGATAAGGAAATAAGAGAAGGCTACATCTGTGAAAGCTTACATTTGAACTTGCCTATCCTTTATCGTGAAGTCTATGAGAAAGGCCAACCTGTCTGTCTTTGATAAGATATCTAGTAGTCTTAACTAGTTAACAAATTGACTAATAGGCTAATAAGGTAGTGGATTGTCTAGAGGTAAGGATTTAGAGGTCTGTTTTCTAGCTGTCAAGCTGTAGTTACCTTAGCTGTCAATGTAGTCAGAAATCAGGGAAAAAGAAATTATAATCTAGATGCCATTAATTAATTAAAATGGCAGAGTTTGATCAATAGTTCGTTACCTAAGTTCCCACATCCTGTTGTTCCCATTCACAACTTGGGCAGTCAATCTGGCTGTCAAGCCCAGAAGATGAGAAGAATTTTTTTTCTCTCCTATGGAATAGTAATGTGGGGAAAAGTGACTCACTTTAATTTAGGCAATATGAGACATTTAACTCTCTGATGGCCTCTAACCATGGTGTAGGCCAAGCCCTGGCGAGGAAATGGAGCAATGTTTCTCAGTGGTTATCATATTACAGTTAGGGCAGAATCTTGTTCCATATCTTCTCTGACATCTTGGAGGGTAAACTGTCAGGATTTGAGAGTCTTTGTCTATCATAATAACATTTAACATTACATTTTAGCAGATTAATGACAAGATTGTGAGCCACTATCTATTAAGCATATCTGAGTTAGACAAGCTGTGTTTAATTACTTGTCCTGGATATATCAAGCAATTAAAGAGAGTACACTGTGACTTAATAGCAGTAGCAAAAACAAGGCTAAATGTATATTTAAGGCAGTGATCTTTAACATTTTTATGTTTTAAAATATTTAAATTAATATTAAAATCATTATTTACCAAGGTAACTGTTTACCAAAGCAGGATAGAATGAAAACCTTATCTTAATTGAAAAGTGTCTTTGGGTGCCTTAAATCAGACTGTACTCCTAAAGTCAGCAAAGTGGGGGACTGCCGATAACAAAGATGGTGGATGGTCCTGTGACTGCCCTTAGCTAAGATGGTGCTGAAGCAATAGTATAGGGAAACCTTATCTGCCTACAACAAATATGGCACCAAAGCTACAGCTCCACCTGGAGGAAAGTCACAGGTTCTAACTTATAATGAAGCAGCAGAAGTGTGGCTGTATGTCTTAGAATGGAACAGCAGAAGTGTGAGACACAAACATATAGATGAATCTAAGCAGCACCATATGAGGGTGTGTGAGGGGGAGTGTCAAGATGAGCATCCAACTGGAGTGTGGAGCTGAGGCTACAAGCAGGGCTGAGGCAGCCCTCCCTCTCTCTCTTCTCTCTTTCCTTGTCCCTTTTCTTTTCTCTCCCTCTCTTCTCTCTCATTCCTTTCCCCTTCATCCCACTATAGCAAGCAACAGTCATCTGAAATTCAGACATCATGTCTTGCTGCTTTGAACTTGGGTTTTTCAGGTCCCAAAACACTGAGAAATCCATCTGTACAAAAGCCACTTTTCATGGGACATTTTTCTGGAACAATTCAACCAAATAAAGACAAATATTTGCTTGATTATCACAGTTAGTCATGTGTCTTAGTTAAGGTCTTAATGCTGTGATAAAGAATGTGACCAAAAGCAATTTGGGGAGGAAAGGGTTTCACTGAGAGACATTGAGGCAGGAACTTCAGGAAGCACAAGGCAGGGAAGAACCCTGCTTATGGGCTCATTCCTGTGATTTTCTCTGTCTTCCTTATGCATCTTATGACTATCTACCTAGGCATAGCACCACCCACAATAAGCTAGACCCTCCTATAGGAGGGACCAATCAAGAACATGTCACCACAAGCTTGCCCATAGGTCAATCTGAGGGGCCATTTTCACAATGGAGGCTTCCTCTTCTCAGATAAATACAGTGTGTGTCAAACCGACCCAAACAACAACAACAACAACAACAACAACAACAACAACATCCACCCCTCCCAAAACAAAATGAAACAAAAAACCAAAAACAAACAAAACCCCCAACAATTAGAATTCCATCCAAAATAGTTGGAATAGATGCTACTATTAAAGTTTTTAAAGCAGAGAAAATTGAAGCTCAATTTTCTTGAGAGAAAAGTAGCTCTAAGTATCTTTAAAAACCACTTCCAGAGCCTCAATATCATTCACTTGCAATTGAGTTTATAGTCTTTGTGTATGGTGAATTCTGTTTAGGTGTTATTTTAGTAGGCTTCAGTCAATTTTAGCTACTTGATATATAGGTGGCACAGCTGTCCACCCAAAAATCTCCTCCTATGTATAAGGACCATGTTGCTAATTTTAAATGACATTTTCTAGGTCCACATGCTGGTTAATATTGGTTTATAGACTAGGTCATTGGCTCCCAATCATCTGTCACCACAGCTCTCTCATCATGGGATACCCTTCCTTCCTTGAGTGTCTTTCACTAGGTATTTTGTTGCACAATGAGACAGGTAACTAAAGCAGGCTCTGACCTCAGAGCAGAGTTATATAATGATGTGGATTCAAACTTTAAACAGCTCTTTGTACTTGTGATTCTCTGCTCTTCATAAATTGGAGCAAGGCTCTTATCTAGGCTCAACATGATTATATCAAGTTAGGCATAATTATGACCTGGTTACTTTTTCATTTTGAAATTAAGTATAATGGAAGGGGATACAATTTTCTGTCAGATTGACAAGGGGTAGATTCATGATGGCTGTTCTTGGTTGTCAACTTGACCACATCTGGAATGAACTAAAACCCAAGTATCTGTGTATGCCTAGGAGGGGTTTTTCTTGATTGATTCACTTGGGGGTGGTTATCCATCTTTAGTCTGGGCCACACCTTCTGGTAGCAGCTAATAAGACATGAAGAATAAAGCCTTTATTCTCTGCCTGCTGGCCTTCACTCTCACTGGAAAGTCCATTCCGTTACTGGTATTAGAGTCTACTTCTTTGGGATTCCAGTGTATACTGAAGACCATGTGAGACACCCAACCTCAAGGGCTGAACAACTACTGGATTTTTGGACTTTCCTTCTGGAGACAGTATTATTAGCATAGTGAGACATGCTCTGTAAGCTACTCAAATACATGCCGTATTTGTTCTATCACTTTGGTTTCTTTAAAGGATCTTGATTTATATAGTTTGCTTGTTTTGTTTTTTTTACTTTATTATCTGCTGTGATATACAAAGTCTGCCCAGGAGAACCGAATGGTTCCTTCACACACTTCACATCACTGAAGCAGTAGAGCTGGTCTAAAGTCAGACAGAGGGAGCCGAGTGCACACTTAACTCCCTGGCTTCTGACCAAAAGGCTTTTATTTCTATGTGGGTCTGAAAATACCTGTCTTTGAGAGCAAAATTTAGGGAAATAATAACTTTCCATGATTATGTTTCTATGCACATCGATAACCAAACTTTTTACTGGAAACTATGCCACTAATGTTTCTGCCTAGGTTGATATTAGATATGGAGGAGGAAAGAAATGAAGCCCATGTTAGATGGAGCTGCTTCCTGGAGAGCTTGGGAAGAAGTCTCCTCTGATCTTGTTCTCTAAGAATCTCCATCCTGAATGGGGTTAAGGTAATGGCATACATATCAGCTTCATTCCATTCTGCTTTCAGTTTTAAGTCTGACCCTTGACCCTGGACTCTGAACCAGAGCTCAATTATTTACCAGTGTTCTTGTTGAGTAACCCACATAGCCAAAAGGATCCAATGACAGCTAAGTTTCTACTGTGGGCTTAATTACCTCTAATCCATCTCCTGTGCTTTGACACAGAGTCCTTGGGGAAGTGCCCCCCCACCTCTCTAAATCAGCATGAGCATGGAGGTAAGAGGACAGATTGAAAGTCATCCCCCAAAGGTCGAAGGCCTGTGAGGTGAGCACAATGTGGTGTTACAAACACCCACACTTCCTTTGCACCACAGTTTAAATCTTGCCATATTTGACTCATTTACCTCTGTCCTTCAGAGAGAGATTTAGTGTACAGCAGTGAATGTGTGGGGAGTATCTGACTGTGGAAGATTCTGGCATATTTTCCAAGTCTTTCAGACCAGAGTGGGAATTCTTTGAAAGTCTGAACCATCAGATCACTGACTTGTTGGTGGAACAGGACCCCATGTTCATTAGGCATCTCAAGACCTTGGCTTTGTGTCTGCCCCTTCTTTTGAGCACTGGCACCGTCCCAGCATTTTGTCAGTTTTCCTTACACTTTTGTATAATGTCATAAATCGAGCCACTTTAATGCCATTAAAACCACATATAAGGAAAGTAAGAGGTATAATGGCATTCGATCCAATTATAGATGGTTATGAGCCACCATGTGGTTGCTGGGAATTGAACTCAGGACCTCTAGAAGAGCAGTCAGTGCTCTTAACCACTGAGCCATCTCTCCAACTCTTAGTTAGTATTTCTATTAGTGTTCTAATAATCCAAAGTGCACTTTTAAGTACCTGCTTTATCACCAGGGACTCTGGATAAACCCAAGACCTATCCTAGGGGTGCCTAAAATCCATGTCTACAGTTTGACATTCTGATGGTAGTATGGAACTTAACTAAGTGTGGTCTGGGTTCAAATTCTTACCACACATGGTAGAGGAGGGAAAGAGGAGGGAATGTGGGAAGAGAGCAACAACCCTGAAAACCTTTTGAAAAAGTCTGGAAACCAAAAGAAGAAGAAGAAGAAGAAGGAGGAGGAGGAGGAGGAGGAAGAGGAGGAGGAGGACAAGGAGGAGGAGGAGGAGGAGGAAGAAAGGAGGAGGAAATATTAACCTTTGTTTGCAAAATGGGAGCAATAAAATACGATTGATATCTTGTATTATTTTATGTATCAATCGAGGTAGGGCAGTCCTGAATTGCTTAGCAAATTATCTCATGATTATAGTCAGTATATGAATGATCATTTTTGTCATCCTCAATGGAATCCAAGAGTTCCCTCTCATTCGTTAATTCTGAGATGCTTGGGGTACCTCAGCATGCACTGACTGATCTCCTAATGCACACTCAAATCTTAAAGTCACCCTTATATTACTGAATTTTGGAACAGTGGTACCTCTCAGAGTAGCTCTGTTCTGGGAGTTTAGAAACTCCCCCACTCCTCTTATCCAAAGGGAAAATAAAAAGGACAACACAGGAAAATTGGTAAATACCTGTTTGTCCACCATCAGAACAGAATGATGACATTTCACACCGCATGTCCTCAGGACTTAGTCGGAGACAAGCAACAACAATAGATAAGCCAAAAGTCCATGACACCATTTATTTCATTCCAGCCCCTCTAGAGTTAACTATGAATGGAGTCTGTTGGATATTAAGTTACATGTGTTTACTTAAAAATATTCCAATGCATATAAAATAGTTCATATAGATCAACAGGAGCCTGTGGTTTAATTAAGTCATTTAAATAAAACACAGTGTATATAAAGTGCTCAGTTGCTTTGTCATTCAATATTTTTAAATAAGTTCATGATAATGCATATATAGTTTATGCCTTTCAAACTTCCAGACAGGTTATTACAGGAACACACACAAACTGCTATATCTGTATATGCATGTATGTACCACTACTACACACTTAACATTGCAATCATTTCCATGTTTACTATGTTATCATACTGGACACCTCAGATAGCCCTATCCATTGCTCTCTGAGCATTGCTCTAGAGAAAATGCACAGGCTCACCAGGGTGGAAAGATTATGTGGGATGGTCATTTTTGGAGGACCAACATTGTTCTTAATAGTCTTGAAATTTCATACCTTTAGTAAATGAGAATTCTCATGCCCCAACTGGTTTGGCCCAAGTTCGGCCTTTTAAGCACCTGGCAGAATTGGAAGCGGACCCTGTTATTTGAATTTCCCTCTGATTTGCATAGTGGAACTCATGCTTATATGTGTGTCCCAAACTCAGTTTTCCACTTCAATTTGTTAGAATTCATAAATGACTCATGGAAACAGTTTGCATATTTTATGCTAGATCATTTGATACTTTTCTTTATCATTTCTATGCCTGTTATTCTGGGTGTACCACAGGAATACTTATATTGAGCTAGCGGACCCATGATCTAACACCATCTTCTTTCAATGACCTTTAGTTTGCTTTAAAGGCTCTCCTACACACACAAGATTAAGTTGTGGTTTGGGGTTTGTCAGTATTTTTCTTCATTTTGGCTCTTTGCATTTGGTGCAAGAAATCCTTTTATGCTTTTGAAGCTTAAATCTATTAATCTAAATTTTCTCTTTGTAGTTTTGCTTTAAAAAAAACATGTGCTTTAACATAAATAATATGAAATAGGTGCTTATATCCGACAATTATCCACGGGTACTGCATGCTATAATAGATATCTCATACAGTCTGCTTACTATAGTAGATATCTCATACAGTTCACTTGCTCAGGTTCATTGCATTTTTTCACTTGGATATTTTTTTATTCTTTCAATTTTTTATTAGATATTTTCTTCATTTACATTTCAAATGCTATCCTGAAAGTACCCTATATCCTCCCCCTGCCCTACTTCCCTACCCACCCACTCCCACTTCTTGGCCCAGGCATTCCCCTGTACTGGGGCGTATAAAGTTTGCAAGACCAAGGGGCCTCTCTTCCCAATGAAGGCCGACTAGGCCATGTTCTGCTACATATGCAACTAGAGACATGAGCTCTACGTGTACTGGTTAGTTCATATTGTTGTGCCACCTATAGCGTTGCAGACCCCTTGAGCTCCTTGGGTACTTTCTCTAGCTCCTCCATTGGGGTCCCTGTGTTTCATCCTATAGCTGACTGTGAGCATCCACTTCTGTATTTGTGAGGCACTGGCATAGCCTCACGCGAGATAGCTATATCAGGGTCCTTTCAGCAAAATCTTGCTGGCATATGCAATAGTGTCTGTGTTTGGTGGCTGATTATGGGATGGATCCCCAGGTGGGTAGTCTCCGGATGGTCCATCCTTTCGTCTTTGCTCCAAACTTTGGCTCTGTAACTCCTTCAATGGGTATTTTGTTCCCTATCCTAAGGAGGAATGAAGTATCTACACGTTGGTCTTTCTTCTTCTTGATTTTCTTGTGTTGTGCAAATTGTATCTTGGGTATTCTAGGTTTCTGGGCTAATATCAACTTATAGGTGAGTTCATATCAAGTGACTTCCTTTGTGATTGGGCTGCCTCACTAAGGATGATATCCTCCAGATATCCATTTCTCAAGAATTTCATAAATTCATTGTTTTTAATAGCTGAGTAGTACTCCATTGTATAAATGTACCACATTTTCTGTATCCATTCCTCTGTTGAGGGACATCTGGGTTTTTTACAGCTTCTAGCTATTATAAATAAGGATGCTATGAACATAGTGGAGCATATGTCCTTATTAAGAGTTGGAACATCTTCTGGGTATATGCCCAGGAGAGGAATTGCTGTATCTTCCAGTAGTACTATGTCTAGTTTTCTGAGGAACGGCAAGACTGATTTACAGAGTGGTTGTACAAGCTTGCAATCCCACCAGCAATGGAGGAGTGTTCCTCTTTCTCCACAACCTAGCCAGCATTGCTGTCACCTCAATTTTTGATCATAGCTATTCTGACTGGTATGAGGTGGAAACTCAGAGTTGTTCTGATTTGCATTTCCCTGATGATTAAGGATATTGAACATTTTTCAAGTGCTTCTCAGTCCTTTGGTATTTCTCAGTTGAGATTCTTTGTTTAGCACTGTACCCCATTTTTAAATAGGATTATTTGAATTTCTGGGGTCCAGCTTCTTGAGATCTTTGTATATGTTGGATATTATTCCCCTATAAGATTTAGTATTGGTAAAAATCATTTCCCAATCTATTAGTGGCGGTTTTTGTCTTATTGGCAGTATCTTTTGCCTTACAGAAGCTTTGCAATTTTATGAAGTCTCATTTGTCAATTCTTGATCTTACAGCACAAGCCATTGCTTTTCTGTTCAGGAATTTTCCCCTGTGCCCATATCTTTGAGGCTTTTCCCCACTTTCTCCTCTATAAATTTCAGTGTCTCTGGTTTTATGTGAAGGTCTATGATCCAGTTAGACCCGAGCTTTGTACAAGGAGATAAGAATGGATCAATTCCCATTCTTCTGCATGATAACTGCCAGTTGTGCCAGCACCATTTGTTGAAAAGGCTGTCTTTTTTCCACTGAATAGTTTTAGCTCCCTTGTCAAAGATCAATTGACCATAGGTGTGTGCATTCATTTCTGGGTCTTCAATTCTATTCTATTGGTCTGTCGCTGTACCAGTACATGCAGTTTTTATCACAATTGCTCTGTAGTACAGCTTGAGAGGTCAGGCATGGTGATTCCACCAGAGGTTATTTTATTGTTGAGAATTGTTTTTGCTATCTTAGTTTTTTTGTTATTCCAGATGAATTTGCAAATTGCCCTTTCTAACTCATTGAAGAATTGAGTTGGAATTTTGATGGGAATTGCATTGAATCTGTAGATTGCTTTGGGCAGGATAGCCATTTTGACTATATTAATCCTGCCAGTCCATGAGCATGGGAAATCTTTCCATCTTCTGAGATCTTCTTGAATTTCTTTCTTCAGAGACTTGAAGTTCTTATCTTACAGATCTTTCACTTCCTTAGTTAGATTCACACCAAGGTATTTTATATTATTTGTGACTATTGTGAAGGGTGTTGTTTCCCTAACTTCCTTCTCAGCCTGTGTATTTTTTTTTTGTGTGTGTGTGTGTGTGTAGAGGAAGGCCACTGGTTTGCTTGAATTAATTTTATATCCAGCAACTTTGCTGAAGTTGTTTATCAGGTTTTGGAGTTCTCTGGTGGAATTTTTGGGGTCACTTATGTATTCTATCATATCATCTGCAAATAGTGATATTTTGACTTCTTCCTTTCTGGTTTGTATCCCTTTGATCTCCTTTTGTTGTCTAATTGCTCTGGCTATGACTTCAAGTGCTATATTGCATAGGTAAGGAGAGGGTGGGCAGCCTTGCCTAGTCACTGATTTTTGTGGGATTGCTTCATGTTTATCTCCATTTAGTTTGATGTTGATTACTGGTTTGCTGTATATTGCTTTTTCTGTTTAGGTATTGGCCTTGAATTCCTTATCTTTCCAAGACTTTTATCATGAATGGGTGTTAGATTTTGTCAAATGCTTTCTCAGCATCTAATGAGATAATCATGTTTTTTCTTTGAATTTGTTTATATGGTGGATTTTTTAAATGGATTTCCATATATTGAACCTTCACTGTATCCCTGGGATAAAGCTTACTTGATCATGATGGATGATCTTTTTAATGTCTTGGATTCAGTTTTCCAGAATTTCATTGAGTATTTTTGCATCGATATTCATGAGGGAAATTGGTCTGAAGTTCTCTTTCTTTGTTGGGTCTTTGCATGGTTTAGATATCAGAGTAATTATGGCATCCTAGAATGAATTGGTAGAGTACCTTCTGTTTCTATTTTGTGGAATCATTTGAGGAGTACTGGTATTAGGTCTTATTTGAAAGTTTGATAGTGCTCTGCATTAATTCATCTGGTCCTGGCATTTTTTTGGTTTCTTTAATAAATGTGGCTGCCCTTGCATTTGGAGCATAGATGTTCAGAATTGAGAGTTCATCTTGGTAAATTTTACCTTTGATGATTATGAGGTGTCCTTCCTTATCTTTTTTTGATAACTTTAGGTTAAAAGTCCATTTTATTCAATATTAGAATGGCTACTCCATCTTGTTTCTTGGGACCATTTGCTTGGAAAATTGTTTTCCAGTCTTTTACTCTGAGGTAGTGTCTGTCTTTGTTACTGAGGTGGGTTTCCTATATGCAGCATAATGTTGGGTCCTGTTTACATAACCAGTCTGTTAGTTTATGGGGGGATTGACTCCATTGATATTAAGAGATACTAAGAAAAAGTCACTGTTGCTTCCTGTTATTTTTGTTGTTAGAGTTGGAATTCTGTTCATGTGGCTATCTCCTGTCAGTTTGTTGCAAGATTACTTTCTTGCTTTTTCTAGGGTGTAGTTTTCCTCCCTGTGTTGGAGTTTTACCTTTATTATCCTTTGAAGGGCTGGATTTGTAGAAAGATATTGTATAAATTTAGTTTTGTCATGGAATACCTTTGTTTCTCCATTTATGCTAATTGAGAATTTTGCTGTGTAAGTAGCCTGGCCTGGCATTTGTGTTCACTTTGGGTCTGTATGACATCTGCCCAGGATCTTCTGGCTTTCATAGTCTCTGTGGAGAAGTCAGGTATAATTCTGACAGGTCTGCCTTTATATGTTACTTGACCTTTTTCCTTTACTGCTTTTAATATTCGTTCTTTCTTTCTTTTTTTTCTTTCTTTCTTTCTTCTTTTTTTTTGTGCATTTGGTGTTTTGATTATTATGTGATGGGAGGATTTTTTTTTTTTTTTTGATCCAAACTATTTGGAGTTCGCTAGGCTTCTTGTATGTTCCTAGGCATCTATTTAAGTTTGGGAAGTTTTCTTCTTTAATTTTGTTGAAGATATTTACTGGTCCTTTATGTTGGAAATTTTCCTTCTTGTCTATACCTATTATCCTTAGGTTTGATCTTCTCATTTTGTCCTGGATTTCCTGGATGTTTTGGGTTAGGACCTGTTTGCATTTTACATTTTTCTTTGACTGTTGTGTCAATGTTTTCTATGTTATCTTCTGCACCTGAAATTCTCTCTTCTATTTCTTATATTCTGTTGGTGATGCTTATATCTATGGCTTCTGACTTCTTTCCTAGGTTTTCTATCTCCAGCGTTGTCTCTCTTTGTGATTTCTTTATTGTTTCTATTTCCATTTTTAGATCCTGGATGATTTTGTTCAATTCATGTTTGGATGTGTTTTCCTGTAATTCTTTAAGGGATTTTGTGTTTACTCTTTAAGGGCTTCTTGTTGTGATGGTGTATCCAGGACTTGCTATGGTGGGAGAATTGCGTTCTGATGATGCCAAGTAGCCTTGGTTTGTTTTGCTTCTTTTCTTATGCTTACCTCCTGACATCTGATTATCTCAAGAGCTCCCTGTCTCGCTATATTTGATTGGAGCCTGTCCTTCCTGTTATCCTGGTTGAGTCAGAACTCCTCAGAGTCCAGCTTTCTCTGTGATCCTGAGATTCTGGGTATGTCAGAGTTCTTGACAGTCAAGCTTCCTCTGGGAGCCTGAGATCCTGATGTAACCAAGCTCCTGGGATCCTGGGATCCTAAGATTCTGGGTGTATTAGAGCATCTGGAAGTGGTACCTCCTCTGGGGGCCTAAGGGCTGTCTGCTGTATTTGAAACCAAGGTAGACCAGCACCAACTGGAAGGAACCCGAGCCACTGGTTGGGCAGGTTTCCTGTGTCAGAGCTCCTTCTGGTCCCAGGCACTTTGGTTGTTTTGGAACAGGATGTTGTGTTCTACTCACCACTAATCCTAAGATCCTGGGAGTGCTAAGGCACCTGGGAAATGGAGAGTCCTCTGGGGATTGTGGGACTGTCTGCCAAGTTAGTGCCCAACGTGGCCCAGGTTCTAATCTTAATACCTAAACACGAGTTTTGTATTAAATTAAACTCAAGTCAGTAAGTAATATACTCTTGGGATCTTCTGCAAAACACAGATGCTTTTGGAGATGTACCATGACAAAATGATGCATTTAAATTTAGCAATGGTTTACAAATCAGAAAGCAGATGCTTTTAATGCCCTGTGGAAACTTCATGAGACATGGAAGAGCTGAGATGTGGGAGAGCTGAGGGTTAGCAGCACTTAGGGTGGTTAAGGTTAGCTTTCAATGATAATTTGTTTTGTCATAGAACTCTTAGTAGTGAACAGTGAAAGTTGTATCCTGGATCTTCTCCAGGTATTGGTCTAGTCACCAAAAGTTACCTGATCTTCACCAGGTCACCTCAGCTATAGAAGGAGATGAGAGGACCTCTGTTTTCTCTCACCAACTCCAGAGCCAACTGGAATCTTAGAAATGAAAACCACCCAAAGAAATTTCACTTTCAGAGAAAATGATCACTAGTGAACTTCCGGTCTGATTTTCTTTTCTGTATTCAAGTCCATAGTTTTTATCTGTGAAGTGGATGCGGATACATAAGAAAACAGGTTGCATTCCACATGATCAAGAAAGGACCCAATAGGAAATTGCCCTTTGATTGAGCATTATTAGAGAGAGAAAAGAAGATCTTTGTGAGCCTTACAAGCTTGATCAGGCATGACATGGGAGAGTATCACGCAAATGTTAGGAGTGATGCAGCATGATGCATTATTAAAGGGAGAAAGAAAATCTTTCCTTCCAAACCCAGAGGAGAGCTGCATTAGGAGAGATAGCTACTGTGTATTTATATATCACAATTGAGGGTGGTAGCTGGAAGTGAGATCCTTTATGCGATTCTAGAAAAACCTAGAAAACAAAGTTTTCTGAATTTTGTTATCACAGCTTGGTGGTAGAAGTTCCACGCTGTGTGACTAGGTCTGGCCTAGTCTGTGTATTGTGGAACAGACACTGTCAATTTCTTTTGTCACTGCAAGGGCAAGGACGGCTTCCCTTTTCTCCTCAGCTGGGATTGATCTGTTCACATCAACCTTCACAATAGGGGACATAAGTTTTTCCTTGATTTTTTTCCAGGCTGCTGCCTCTGATCTTTCAAGTAGCCATGTCCTGAAATGGCATGTCTATGGTCTAGATGGTGTGTACAAGATAATGAAAGTTTCTTGGAGTGTGAGCTTGGCACTTAACGATGTTCTATGAAAGTGAGGTTATGATGAAATTACTCTGTCTCTGGCTGAGGTCACAAAAGTGCAAATGGACATGAAAGGCATTTCAGGTGAGAAAGAACAGAGAGTGAAGGAAGTCTTTCCCACCCTGAGCTCAGTTTTACATACTAAGTTAACTCTCCACTTATTCCACAAGGAAAGAACATTTGATCCAAATACCTCAACCATCAGTCTCCATTTCTAAACCATTTAATTTTTCACTATAGTTACACATATCTACATTAATAATCTTTTCTGAAAACAATGTTATGTAGTAAACAACAGTAGAATTATTTAATTATCTCCATCATCTATCTATTCTGAATTAAATCACCACAAAGTGTCCAAAATCTTTTTTTAATCCACCGAGATGATGTGGATGGTAATTTTTTTTTTCAGTATAAATATGGCAGAGAATTAAAATTCTGCTCAAACAAAATACTCCCCATTTTCAACTTTTAGGACTACTTTCTGGTCATAATTTCAGCCAAATCCGAATGACTTGTGTAAAATATTCAGATATAAATTTGCAAGGATATCTTGATTTTTTAAACAAGTAAGATACATCTGAAGTCTTTATTAAGGACTTTTTTCTTACCTTCAGATATAATTTGTTCCTCTGGAGCGACCTTTCTGTTAGTTATGAGACAAAGGTGAGCCCTTGATCACTCTTTGCCTTGAAGTGTGGTTTGTTTTATGGAGTGTTAGGTCTGTTCATTTATTTTGTGTATACTGGTTCTGCAGTGCTTTCATATCTTTAATGTGTCCATTATGAACATTTTCACTTGATTAGGCAATTATGGCCTTTGAATCAATTAAAAATAATGTGTCCTCCTGGGGAAAAATTCCTGAACAAAACAGCAAAGGCTTGTGCTGTAAGATCAAGAATTGACAAATGGGACCTCATAAAGTTGCAAAGCTTCTGTAAGACAAAAGATATTGTCAACAGGACAAAAGGGCCAGCAACGGACTGGGAAAGGATCTTCACCAATCCTAAATCAGATAGGGGACTGATATCCAATATATATAAAGANAGTACCCCCTGGGCTCGTGTCTCTAGCTGCATATATAGAAGAGGATGGCCTAGTTGGCCATCAGTGGGAAGAGAGGCCCCTTGGTTATGCAGACTTTATATGCCCCAATACAGGGGAACGCCGGGGCCAGGGGGTGGGAGCGGGTGGGTAGGGTAGCAGGGCCGGGAGGGGGGAGGATATAGGATAACACTTGAAATGTAAATGAAGAAAATATCTAATAAAAGTTGAAAAAAAATGAAAAAAAAATAATGTGTCCTCATAAAATAGAAATGTTCTTATGAGCTTGTAGTGCTTTTACTTTTCAGTGTGTGCCTGGATATTACCTTTCTTTTGTTTGTTTGTTTGTTTGTTTGTTTGTTTTGTTAAAGACATTGGTCTCTGGTTAAGCAGGCCTTCACAGGTGGAGCCATGGCCTCAGGCCAGACTGGCTTCTCCAGCTATCGGAACTTCCAGTTAGTAAGAGACCTGCAGGTCTGGGTAAAAGATCTGGTAATGGCATCAATCATTTCTAGGTGGGTGGAGGAGCATTCGGGAGAAGACAAGAAGCAGAATATGGGGTTCTCTGTCCAATGCCACAGTGCTGTTTTTATTGATAAACATATATGTTTAAATGAGGTGTTGAGAGATCCTAGGAACGTCTTTATCCTCTTAGATCTCTCCCTTGCTAGTGTTTTCTAGGTGATGAAAGTCCTCGAGTTTCCTGTCAAAGGTGACTGTGTTCTGCAGCTGAAGCAGTGTGCATCTGTGAGCAACAAGAAGCTGGTGTGAGCATGACACAAGTAAAGGTCTCCCACTCTGTGTTTCTTTATAGCTTTTGAAAGAAATGCAAGGGAATGACCCAAGCTTCCAAGGACAGCATGCTGAGCTAGGTTTCCACCCTTGAGCCTCATAACACCGTTGTTTCTTTGGAAACATGTGCTTCTTCAGAAAACTTCTAGAGAAAATCTGTTTCAACACATCTTTCAGAAAGATGGGGAGGGGGAGCAGATAGCAGGTCTTAAAATTATATAGATTTGAATCTAAAAGTACCACATTGCTCAGTCATTCAATAGTTTAAAAATGTTTATTGGTCTGGAGAGAAATCTCAGTGGATAAAGAACTTGCATCAATGTGTTTAGCAGCAACCTAACAAGCAGATGTGGTGATGTGTTAGATATATCTCCCAGTGCTGTAGATGTGGAGGCAGGAGGATCTCTGTTGTTTAACATACCCCCCTGTCTAGTTGAATAAGGTTCAGTGAGAGCTCTACCCATGGCCATGCGTGTGTGTGTGTGTGTGTGTGTGTGCGCGCGCGCAAGCGCGCGCACACACACACACACACACACATGCAAACACACATAGAGTGGAAAAATCTATCAAGTATTTATTATATTCAAAATATCAGCTTTTATGTTATAAGTATTGAACAAGAATTAAACATAAGCAGAAAATAACCAACCCGAATACATCACTACTTTCTCCAATGAAACAATACAGAAAAGGGGCAGAAAGATGAATAATGTTACAACCCAGGCATAGATCTTCTTTTGGGAATTCCTAAAGGATGCATTCTAGGTTGTGGAAGAAATATGAACACACAAGTACAGAACATGCACTTGGTTTACCAGTGTGATAAACAAAGCTATAGAGTAAAGACATATATTGACAGTTCAGCCCGAGTCCCTGACACTGCCCTGTAGAGAGTGAAAGAAGGAGGTAGAAATGGCAGATGGAGAAATGGCAGATGGAGAAATGGCAGATGGAGAAATGGCAGATGGAGAAATGGCAGATGGAGAAATGGCAGGTGGAGAAATGGCAGATGGAGAAATGCAAGCTCTACCAGGGCTGCTTGTGATAGTGGGTGCTACTGCCTGCTCAAGATTTGCTTTGATTGCATGAAAAAAGCAGATTTGATTTTAATTTTAAAAGAAAGAAGAGAAGGCATTTGAGAGGGAGCTGGGGTTAGGGCAGACTGGGAAGGGTTGCAGGGAGGAGAAGAAGGAGGGAAATGGTGTAATAATATTTTAATTAAATAGAAACATTTAGAATTTACTTACATATTTATGATTTATTGTGAATGTACATTCCTTCTCCCCCACATCCTTGTGTATGTGTGTATGTGTATATGTGTGTGTATGTGTATGTGTGTTTGTGTGTATGTGCCCATGAGTGCGTGCATGCAAGCATGTGTGTACTCATGCAGATGTTGTAGTTTGTTTGTGGAGGTCCGAGGACAACCTGTGAGACTTAGTTAAGTTATCGCCTTCTATATTTTGGTACTTAGAGAAAGAACTCAGGCCATGAGAATTAGTGACAACCACTTTTACCCACCAAGTCATCCAGCTAGCCTAGAATGTTATTTTTAGTCTAAAGTTGACAGGAACACACATCAACTGATGAATCACGAATCAATTTACAATAAATAGGAAAGATAATACTGTCTCAGTTTCAGAGATGAATCATTGAGAGTTAGAGAGGTTTAGATGACTTTTTACCAGTGAAGCATAGGGTAAAAGGACAAGCTTTCTCACGGACCCAAATAGCTTCACCCTATGTATTTTTGGTCAAGCAAACCCATCATGTCTCAAAACACCATCCGTCAAAGCACCACAGTACTCTGAAATTGAGTAGTTTTCATTTTTTATAAACACTGGAGAGGCTCTTATCTTGATTTGTGGAAGTAGGGATGAACAAGACTATGGAAGAACCCTTTGCAGAGACTTTTAAAAAGCAGATGAAATATATGCTGACACTCCTAATTCCCAGTCCTACTCCTGTACATTTTTTTGGTGTCTTACGATGTACAGACTAGAGTGCACAGAAGCCAAGTGAGAACAGAGCCAAGCTCACCAGTGCTAGGTTACTCTCCATTCAGACTAAGTAAGTAATTGCTAAAGCCACCTTACCACTTTTCAATTTACAAGGATTGACTTAACTCTCCGTGTAGCACTTGCATTATAGGATCAAGGCTGCAACCCTTTTGATTTCCAGAGGCAAGGGATCTCATTACTCAATATCAACCACTGTGTCCTTTACCAATTTCTATGCAATGTCAACTCTGTTCCAGTTTGGCTTCCAGTGTATGAGGCTCCTGACACTCCAGAAGAGAAACAAAATTTCTGATATAGAGAGAATTTTAGCTGGGGTAGAAAGGATCAGGAATCATTGGGAGGTTTTCTAGAGCTGCTTTGAGTTGATTCTTCCTAGGGGTCTGGGTTTAAGACATTAACAAGTGATCACTACATCATCTAACTGTACATAGTACAATCATCACAGGTCCACAGATATAAACTCAAAATGCACATGGAATGGAAGTGGTTAGAAACTTACTGGTCCTTCACAGGACCAGAGCTTTGTTTTCAGCTCTCACATCAGGTAGCTTGCAAGGACCCATAATTCAGCTTCAGGGCATTTGATGCCCTCTTCAGGCCTGTTCAGGTACCTGTATGAAAATGCATAATTACATACAGATGCAATGAGCACACATGAGTGTGTGTGCACACACATGCATGCACACTCACACACACATACACACAAATAAAAGTACAACATATCTTTCATAAATGCATAGGAAATGAGATATAGAGTTCTCTTCACTTGGCAGAAGATGTGGGTTTAAGAGTAGAGACTTCTCATTTCTCACAACAAATGGTTAGACTCTGGGACTCACAGAGGGGCTTGGTTCCTGGCTTTCAATTTCTCTTCACTTATAGTCTTCTTGACTTATTTCACATAACCAAGATTATTTTAATCTTTCACTAGTTGATAATCAGACACTTCTATAATTTGGTCTACTCTGAATTTGCATCAGTAGTTAGGAAAATGTGTGTATATGTATGGTATGTATATGTATGCATTGATATGTATATATGTGAAAGGTATCTCTGTGTACATATGTATATCTATATGTATATCTGTCTGTCTGTCTGTCTGTCTGTCTCTGTGTGTGTGAAACAGAGAGAAACATATATGGTTTTTCGTTTGGAGAAGATTCTTTGGAATTTTGTATGAGACAATCTTATCATCTATAAATAGATTTTTTTTCCTTATCAAACTTCCAATCTTCTTTTTTGCCTTCTTTAAAACGTCTTGAACTGTGTTGATTATGATTTGAAAAGAGAAAATTCTTAAACATCCTTATCATGTTCCTGCTTTTAGAGAACAGGCAGAGCAACAGGAAAGCCACTTTTCATTGCGTTACGATGTTTATAGGATCTTTAAAGACGCCTCTTTAGTAAACAGAAAAAGTTTACTTCTAGTCTTATTTTCTAGACTCCTTTACAACCCCAAGTGAGTACTGGTTTTTACCAAATGCCCTTTTCCTGTGTTGACTGATACGATCGTGTTTTCCTTTTGTTAGCTTGCTGATATGGCATTTTGTATGATTGTTTCTGAATGCTGAATTAGTCCTGCGTGTGTGAAAGTAAGCCCAGTTAGTCATGGGGTGGAATTCATTTTGTACATTGCTGTACTCAATTTGCTACATTTTATTGTAGGCATTTACATCTAAATTAGTGAGGGATATCCGTCTATTGTTTTTCTGGTACTTTCTTTTCTGGCTTCGGTATCAGGATAATTTTAATATCATGAAAATCACACGGAGAGAAACTATATAAAATTGATTAGAGTTTTTTTTTAATGGTTAATATAATTCTTGAGTGAAACTACATGGGCCAATATATAGCCTTTTTGTGAGATTTTCTTTACGGATTTGATTTCTTGATAGGCACAGTACTATTCAGGTGGATGGTTTCATCTTGAGGAGTTTGCGATATTGTTGAAATTAATGCATTTCTTCTCTGGCGACACTGAATTTAGGTACTTTCAGAGTTTACCTATATCAATAATGGCTGTAATAGCCTGTGTCCAAGATGAACCCATCAGCACCGCCTCCTCTTGCTCACATCCACCCACACCATACCAGAGGTGGTCTGTACGACGAACAGATATGCCAAAAATAGTGACCTAATGTCTCTCCCCTCCCCTCCTCTCCCCTTGCCTTTCTCCCTTACCATTCTTACATAGATGATGGCTCTGAAGAAAGCCAGCTGCCATGCTGTGTGTAGCTTTATGAAGAGGCTCATGTGGTGAAGAACTTTACTGCCAACTCTGTGAGTCATCATGGAGGTGAGTCACCAGCTCATTCGAGCTCTCAGATAATGCGAACCCAAGCCAAAATCATGATTACAACCTCATGGCAGACCCCCAACAGAAGCATTTACCTCTTGGATTCTGTACTCTTAGTCATGTTTAAAAAAAACTATATATTTCTTTCTAGTTGACAAATTTGAGCAAAACATGTCTTTTCACATAACAATAAATTACTAATAGAATTGGCATTAAGACAGAATAATTTTAAAGTCACTGTACCCAAATGGTTTTCCTCTTCACTTTTTTTTTTTTGACCACACAGTCTCACCCATTTAGCCACTCTTCCCTTCGATGTATTAACAAGTGGTATAAATAACATCAAACAGAATCTTAAATGGAATGTCTTCTCTCAAGCCCTAATTTAAGGAAAGCAAGTGAGATTACCCATGTCTTGGAGCTACAGCCTTTTTCTGGCAGGATTTAAGTAAGATAATTCATGCCACAGCACTGAAGCCAGTTAGCTCCTATAGCTCTGAAGAGCATTCACAAGGATAGGGCTAGGAAACTAAGAGGAGCATACAAATTAGAGTCCTGTGAATACGGTACTATTTCTAACCAATCTCATTTCAACTTTACTTGAAGGATACTTTATAGGTTCTGAGAGGCTGACATTAAATAGCTCAGATAAGGTTGATTTTGGACTCACCAGCTTGAGGAAACGGGACTGCGGCTGGACTGAGGTGATCGCACAGGTATGATGACCTGGTACTAGGGTGAGGAGGGTCCTCCATTATAGGTACCTATATCTTTGTCTTTGATGGCACACTATTGGTATAAGAGACTCTCTGGAATAGATCACTGCTGTTATCAAGGAAGTATATAGCAGAAGCCAAATGAAAGCATCCCACAACCCTTTTGGTTTTTTTCCACAAGTTTTCCCTTGTCTGCCATTGGGAAACCAGGAGAGCAGAAGGTAAACTGAGGAAACCATGAAAGACATAACTTTTTCTCATTTTACACACACACACACACACACACACACACACACACACACACACACTGAGTTCTTGCATGATGACTCAATGTTGAATTTGAATAGAGCAGAAAATAAATACTACTGCATGTTAGGTTTAAATTCTAACTGGGTACGTGAAATTTTAATGTGTCAGCAAGTGAATGAGGTACACTTGAGTTTTAGTGAGAAGATGAAAAAGATGTGAAGAAAATAGAACTATATTTTTCTTTCCTTTCTCCTTCCTTCCTTCCTTCCTTCCTTCCTTCCTTCCTTCCTTCCTTCCTTCCTCCCTCCCTCCCTCCCTCCCTTCCTTTCCTTTTTTTGTCTGTTAGCATCTGGTCTTCAGTAATCAAGTTAATCAAAGATTAAAAATTAAAACCTTTTTGCCCCCCATGTGTCTGAAACTATTTTGGTTTAATATTTTACTCCCTGGGGTAAATGAATGAATACTGAAAATGAATACTTATACCTCAAATTAAGAAACTATTAAAAGTATATACTTTAATCACAGCAAATATAACAAAGTAGCAAGGAGTAAATAGTTGAAAGAACTCAAAGTATCTATTAGAACACTCCAGGAAAAAAAAAACAAAGATGTACTTCTTCCCTGTCTATTTTATAGGTTTAATTTAAGGAATTTTGTCAGTATATACAAGCTTATTTAAAAAAAATATCTGCAGACACACAGATCCTGTTGAACTGGACTTGAGGTCAGAAATTAAGGAGAAACTTTGATTTCCTTGAAAATAAAGAATAACACAAGACAAGCCACTCTACATTCAAGGGCTTCTTTTCTTTATAATTTGTTTTGAGAAGTAAGGTCTTGCTCTATATTCCATGCTGGACTTGAACTTGGCCTCTCGAGTTCTGTAATCATTGGCAAAAGCATGTCTAGTGTGCATCTTTCTGAGGTCTACCATATAGCCACATTGTGGCACAAGTGTAGGTGATATGCAGAAAGGAAAAGAAGCTACATAGAAATGGGCTCATATGCTACGCACAACCAATATTTATGTCAAACATTTTTGCTTTGACATTATGGTAGTTTACATACAGCAAGCTGTCCTCACCTTAAAGCACAAGGTCTAATTATACCTAGGACATTGATACCAATGCTGTCAGGAAATAGAAGGTGTAGTTACAGGGAGCTTGTAGTACTCTTTCATAGGTACACTCCTCTCTTTCCCTTACCTTAATCTCTGAAAGTTACAAAGTCACTCCTTCTGTTACCTAAAGAGCATCACATGAATTAAACCATGCAGTGGGTGGTCCTTTAGGTCTCACATCCTTTACTTGGCTTCATTTCCTGGGTGCATGTTATCGTGCCTGCCAACAGTTTGGTGTGTCTCATAGTGCACATGCATGGCATACATACAATTTTACTTAACCATTCAATCCTCTAAGAGCCTCTGGGGTTTCCAGAATTTGGCCATTATGGATCAAGATGCTCTGAGTGTTCACATACATATTCTTATCTTCACACTAAATTGAGTTTGGCACGAAAAGGAAATGCCTTCATTTGTGGAAATATTTTCACTACTAAGGAAATACCAAATTATCTAAGGAACTGTGGGTCAGAAATTGGCTCCTGAAGTCTGTATGGTACCATGTCTTCCCTCTCTACCTGCTGCAGTCCTCTCTCTTATACTCACTCTCTTTAGATATCCCTGACCCATGCCCTCAAGGAACCTTTGTTGGGACATAGATTTTGGGCGCAGAACATGGGTGTCTCCAACTTTAGTTCCCCTTTCATGACCTACAAAATATGCTTGGAGAAGGAAGGATGGATTATGAGAATGGATGGATGGAGGTGAGGGGAAATATGTTCCTTTTTAGAAGGTGTATGATCTTCTTGATGTCTAAACTCAGAGTCCATCATAAATCCCATAACTTTCCTTCCAATGCTGAGTATCTAGTCTGTATGAATAGTACATTTTCATATTATTGACATAGTTCTGATTTTTTTATTGTCATTGTGAAAGGATAGGTAATGTATAATTATTCAAAAGGCATGGATATATATATATATATATATATATATATATATATATATATATACTTATTCTGAAATACCTTGTAAAGCCTAACTACACTGTTTAAATGTGACTTGTCTAAGCTCTTTAAATAGATAGAACTGTGCTGCACAGTCTAATATCTTTATATAAATTCCATCTATTGAGTCAATACCCCATTGTTTCTTGAGCCTATGTTGCAGTGAACTCTGAGATTGTGAACTGTGAGAATTTGTTTCTAATGGTGGCTCAGCCTTTGATCTTAGAGCTTTTTGTTTACTCCAAACAAACACTTGTGGTATGGCTCAGCCCTAGCACACACCTTCAGTCCACTAGCTAAATAAAGTCAACCCAAGGTCAAGAGGCAGAACAAGTAACCAGATCACAGGGAGTGAACATAAATGAACATAAGGGAGGGACTTTGAGTTGAAGGCTACTTAAGGCAGCTTTAAGACAGTGTGGAGAAGGAGAAGGAGCCTTTTCTGTCTGGTGTGTCAGTGAAATAGGAAGGCCAGCTGGGCAGTTTTTCTACTTCTCTGAGCTAGCAGCCTTTCAGCACAGCATCTGGCTCCTGTGTCTTCCTTGATAAAAATCAAATGGCTGGGATTAAGTTTATTTTAAAAACAAGCTTAGAACAGTGCTCATGAGAAAAACAAAAGTAGCAATTCATAATGTCACCTGGAGCATATGAACCTACTTACACACACACACACACACACACACACACACACACACACAAAGAAAAATCTCTATAGAATTTATAGGGTTTTTTTTTTCACCCTTCTTCACAGAGGAGACAGTCACAGGCTGAAACTATCAGAGTACTAAATTCAGAATATTATGTCAAAAATGCAGTAATGACACTCTATGCAAATTCTAGAATAAATTCATTTGAAGTAGTAATCTACCCTCTGATGAAAATTTAAAATTAAAGTAGGAGTCATCAGCATATTGAGCGTGAGTTTAAACGATCTAATCCTGAAGAGCCTACATAGCTCCAAGAGTCTATGTGTTTATTCATATTTAACTGAAAAAAAGAAAACCTTCCAGTTTCCATATCAGAAGGTACATAGAGGTGGATATATAGGTGCCATAACCCTTAAATATTCTTAAGCATAAGAGATTTGATAACCAAGTCATCTACTCAATCATCAGTTGATCTGTATTGTTAAGTGACATGCCAACAAATGAAACTCATGAAAGAAGCATTATACTAACACAGAACAGCATAGAGTATGTGCTTAGCGCTGCCAAATTTTTGAGTTAACTCCATTTTGTTTAATCCTTAGTGCAGTTGCATTGAAAAGGGAATGCTGTTAACTCAGTACTTATAGCCTTATGATGGTTAATCTATAATTTGGTTATTCAATCAGATGCTAATCAGATGCTAATCAATGGATTGGGTCAACATTTTAAGAACAGCTTCTGTTTAGTGGAGGATGCTAAGCTTGATAAGGTCAGTAGCCTTCATCCACTGAACTGGAAGCCTTAAGAAGAGAAACAGCAAAAGATGGGATTCTGGGTCAGGATGGTAAAATCATCTCCTATCCCGTCCTGTCCTGCCATTGCGATCTGTGGACTTCAGGCTTTGCAGCAACACTGGAGCCAAATGTGTGAGTCTATGAGTGTTTAAATAACTTCCTGATTCTTTGCTCTGGAATTCTCTATTGGATACAACAGTTTTGCTATATTCACTTACTGAAAAGCCTGCCTTCAGGAGAAGATGCTGAAAGTTTGATTGACAGATTCCCGAGCCTAGGTTCAAATTATCCTTGCATTGATTTCTTCTATTTATATTTATTTTGTGGCAATCTGCATATATGGAAACATTTTGAATTCAACTTTGTTCATAACAGAAGAATTTCACAGAATCATTGAATGTTAAGTATAAATAACTTAGAAATAATCTAGTCCAAACTCCTACTTAATAGTTAAGGGAAGTAGAAAATAAAATGATTGCTAACGTTGGAACTGGGCCAGCAGCCATGTTTTCTGACACACAATTGTATCTTTCCCTTGTAACTTCTTCTTCCCCCTGTCAATCATTTCCCACCTCCTCTTGCTCTGGAAAATTGACTGATTAAGCTACCACAGGGTAAGCTAAACTAGCTCCTGGGATGAAGGGAGATGATTATGGATGGAATGGAAGAAATTATGGGGAAACGGAGTTCCTACATTCTGTTCTGGATCCCAGCCAGAAGCAAAAGCATTTAGGTCTCGAAAATTAGGGTGACCAGCCACATCCTCCGATTTGGGGAGCCCCCTAGAAACTCTGGCACAATCAAAACTAACATGTTCCACTTATGGTCACATATGTTTCAAATATGCAGCTTTTGAGGAGAAAAAAAAAACAACAACAAAACTCTAAGTATCCAAGAAGGAAAAAACATTTTCCTTCCTAAGCCTGGTAGATTGTGCTTCCTTTACAGGAAAGATAGCTTTACTTTTCATAAAATCAAAACAACAAATTAATGTCCAGACTGTGAGACACACAGAGAAAGTATCTCAGATTGTTAGCTGATCCAGGACACTGGTTTTCTCTTAGAAAGCAAGATCTTTTCCTGTGTGTAGCTGTACACATTCTGGCAGCTAGCTCTGGTGCAGGAGGGCATCTTACCAGCATAAGACTGTGAAGACTGAATAGGTCACAATGGAAAAATATTATTTGCTTGTTAATGCCCAGAAATGGATTGAAATACAGTCCTACTGTAGATTGTCCAGAAATGGATTGAAATACAGTCCTACTGTAGATCGTCCAGGCTTTTCAACACACATAAAAAAATACTTCAGAGTTTTTTGCTCTTAATCACATAAGTTTGAACTCAGTTCTTCCATTTGCATATTTAAATTTGAGAATAAATGGGCAGAGTGTTTAATGACTCTAAAATACTCTGAGTACATTGCTGGATCTTGATATTAACATGATGAAGCACATTGGTCAGCAACCGAGAAAACAAATCTAAACAAAGCAATTCTTAGCTTCTTTTCTCACCTGCAAATAACTTATCAATAGAATTTCTAATTCTAAAATTCAAGTTATTCCACCACAGATCATTTGAATCATGGCTCAGGAAAGATCCACATACCTGCATTTTAATTCTAATTGTCTAAAAGTAATATTAACCTGTGGAATAAAGATGTCTCTGTCTCTGTCTCTGTCTCTGTCTCTCTCTTATCTATCTATAATCTGTTATCTATCTTGTTTTCTATGTTTAGTGTAGTGTATGCACATGCTTCTGTGAGTCTGTGCATAAATGTTCAATTTATAAAAATTTGGTGTATATTCCTCATTTAGTCACCAGTTATTTCCATAGGACTTCTGAGGGCCAGATATGGGAGGTGAGTTAACTTATTTCCTCTTACTAGCATAGCTTGCTCCATTATGTTTGAAATACCTTTCTGGACTCAGCCTCTAACTGGTTCCAAAGAAGTCTTGTTTTCCTCCTTGACCAGGATGAGAGGGCACATTTCAACCCAAACTTGGGCCCTTTCTTCCATCTCACCCCTTCAAAAAGAAACTTTTTTTTCCCTTAAAAATGGTACCTGACTCCTTTTTTGGACCAGGTGTGTTTGATCCTCTATCAGAATCATAAACCCAAACCACCAACTTGCATTTTAATAAGACACTTTGGAATCCATTTCTTAAATCCAACCTCCTTTTAATTTTGAATGCAGTTAAATCTCACAAAACCTATGACTAAACAATAGAAATTGATAACAAAGAAACTAGGGTTGGAGATTAAAGGTCAAGAGACAAAGAGAAACATCACCAAGGAAATTCTTTCTGAGTTCCATTATCAACCTTGCTTCCCATTTTAATTTAGCACCAAAGGTGATTTTATGGAGGACATTGGACATTGTGATACTGGATGAAGGTGGTACAGAGTGCACTTATGTACCCTGAATCATGTTTAAAAATGGGACTTTATGTCCACACTCAGTAATGGATTATCTGAAGATTCAACAGTTGGCTTCATCCAGCTAAACTATAGACAAACCTTAGATTCTAACCAGGATATGTGGATGATTAATAAGATGATCTGATCTTTAAGAGGACCCTTAGTAGTAATATACAGGTAGCCCCAGGCCATAGTGAATTTGACTCACTCTTGATAATACTGCACAAAACTCTAGAGAGGAATTCAATAAAACAAATGTTTTTATTTTTATAATGCATTTTGTCTCCAAGCCAAGTCTTAGAGGATTTTGCTTGGAATCACATTCTGCTGTTTCCAAGTCAAATAGTTCCCTAGGCTGTTAGATTGGCAGAGCTTTTAAAATACTGCTCATCTGAGGCTATTTAATCTTCGTACTCTGAAAAGTTCCAATCTATTACTGCTGCTAAATTTAACCTCATGTGAGCTACACCACTGGGGCATGAGGTTCATCACTCTCATGGAGTACGAGTTCCTTTTGCTCATGGCTTACTGAACACACTCAAATTATACCAATCTTCTGAAGGACAGTCCTTCAGCTTTCTATGATTTTAGCATTTTCTTTTTCTTAAGTTTCTACCATGTATTGAGACTTAGTGTGAGGTTCCAGAGATAAATCTGCTTGCAGAGAATTCAGAGCCTTGGGATGGAGAGAAAGGCGCAAATCAGTGACCAAGGTAAAGTGTGAGTGCTTTAGTAGAAGTAACTTGAGGGGACAATTCTGTGCTCTTTCAGAATTCATCATGACTATGTCTTATGAGGCTATGGTTGACTGTACTCATATACTATAGGTGGATATACTGCTGTATCAGAGCCATTCCCTAACCAGGGCTGTAAGAGAGAAGGCTTTTTTGCTCAGTGTACTGCTACAAAGTCTTGGTTCAGTCACACATTCCTGTGGTGGTGTCTCTTGGACTTATTTGTTGTGGATCATACACACACACACACACACACACACACACACACACACACAAACACACACTGAGACTTTTACTTGTATGCCTGAGAGCCAGGTGGATTTCTTAAATAAGCATCTTGGTTCTTCTCCATGTGGCCTTTGCAGCAGAACTCTGCCCAGATTTTTAAAATGTTGACAGTGACTTTCAAAGAGAGTCAGAATGAAAGTGACATGTTTGGCAGACATTGCCTCTTTTACAGTGTCATATTGGTGAAAACTGTTAATTGGACTAATCCACATTAAAATGGAATAGATAGCCCCCACTTTCTGATGTATGTTGTCAAAAAGTTCAGGCTACTCTGAAAAATCACAGTTGTAGATAGTTAGGGAAGACGACAAGGGAAGCATTTTTGAGCTAGGGCATAAAAGATTTATATGAGTTTGTATTTGTGTGCTATGAGAAATATACTGCATGTGTGAATGTGTGCTTGTGTTCGTCTCTCTCTCTCTCTCTCTCTCTCTCTCTCTCTCTCTCTCTCTCTCTCTCTCCCCCCCTCTGTCTGTCTCTGTCTCTGTATGTGTGTGTATACATGTAGGGATATGTGGATATGTGGATCATATTCCAAATTTAGTATTTAACACAATCAAAGCATAGCACAATATCAGTGGCTATGATCATGGGCAACTATGTAATATTGCATATCTCCTTTGATAGTGAGAACATGGCAAAAAGTAGGGTAGAAGAGTCTGGAAACATAGGCAAATGTGAAGAGCTCTATGCCATTTGGAATATGGATTTGTCCTCTAGGCATTAAGCAAGCAGAAATGATTTTCATGTCTAACTTCAGACCTACCTAAGGTTTGTTAAGCACTTAAAGTCCTATTAGTGACATTCAGATTTCCCATTCTTAAATACATAGGGTTGAATTCCATAAATCTCCAGTTGCCCACTGCGCAGTCTGGATCACTGAGACCTACTGGTAAATATTTATTCCACGTGTTTTCAGTCCATCAATGGAACCTGGAGAGTTTCAGGTAGCAATACCACCAGTGTGAGGCTGGGGATCTTCTAAAGCACACAGCACTAGTCACATGTCATACTATGACTTTGTAAGTTGACCTAGACTAGGGTGATGGACTGTGAAGATACTCAAGAAGCACCCTTAAGAAACATTTCTGCTGCCGGGCGTGGTGGCGCACACCTTTAATCCCAGCACTCGGGAGGCAGAGGCAGGCAGATTACTGAGTTCGAGGCCAGCATGGTCTACAAAGTGAGTTCCAGGACAGCCAGAGCTATTCAGAGAAACCCTGTCTCAAAAAACAAAAAACAAAAAACCAAAAAAAAAAAAAAGAAAAGAAAAGAAAGAAAGAAAGAAAAGAAAAGAAAAGAAAAGAAAAGAAAAGAAAAGAAAAGAAAAGAAAAGAAAAGAAACACTCCTGCTGCAAACCCTCTTCTCTCAGGGTTCTTCTCACTAAAAATCCATGCTAATAACGGAACCAATTATTTTGCTTAGTTTTTCAATCAAACTTTGTTTTTTGATGATGGTAGATTTGGGATCTTGAAAAGAATGTCCTATGCCATCCACAAGCTTCTTGTAAGGTTGCTATCTTCTTATTGTGGCAGTGCAATATCAAAACGAGGACCCTCATTTCAGAACCTTGCTGGTAATAGAACAGCACATCATAATTAGTTTTCATTGCTCGTCAGGGGATGTGGCTCTTAGTATCATTTTGTTTAATCACTGCTACAATTTGTTTTAGAGTTATCTCACAATTTAGAGGCACGATGATGAGTAAGGAAAGATGTTTCCTAAGAATAGAGACAAAACAGACACTTCGTTTCTGGATGAGTTTCTTGGACCACGGAGGCTTAGTGACTTCAGCCATAAAACAGAATGAGTGTGCTTTGGATTTAGAATGTTATAAAGAAGACCAAGTCCCAAATGATCTGTTATGTTCTTTCCCTGCTATAATCTGTAGAGCAGTAATTGTGCTTAGCAGTAATACTCCAGCTACTTTTGATATAAAATTGTATGTTTCTAAACTAGAAATCACTTTTGGTCTAATTTGGTCTGCTGTCATCCAGGCAGCAGTACAACTATATGCACTTACTTATAAACAGCTCCTTACAAAACCAGCAGGCAATTTTCCATTTGAAAATGGTGGGGTTTGATTACCTGCAGGATGAAAGAAACTGGGAAACTTGTGATTGTAATTAATCTAACTGTATGGATGGAGAGAACTGGGGTTTTATAAGCTCATATACAGAGCTATGGTCATGACTAAAAACTGTGCAGATTTGGAAATGGTCCTACAGCACTGAGACAGGACCATCCTGAAGATAGCCAGAGTTGCCCAGGTTTAGGTCATTCAGAGGTAACTAAAGACAAACCATGGAAACCACTACAAATAGCCATATAAAGCAAAGAAATATAGAAAGGCAGGAAATGCACAGAGTACAACAGAAATGTGGATTAGGATAAAATTGCATTCAAACAGCTAACATGCATTACAGAAAAACCATGATGAAGCAAGTAGGTCCATAAAATACTAATATAAGACAGAAGTACAAGAACTGTGGGGGATTAAAAGCAACACAGGAAGGGAAAGCAATGTGAGAATTTTACATCAGGAAGGAAAAACATTTGAAAAAAATGAAAAAGGCATAAATTGGGGGAAAACAGGCAACAGAGGAAAAAGTCACTTCCAATGGGCCAGACTTTAAATACAATAAATACATTTAAATACAATAAATATATTTAAGTATAGTAAACACATTTAAATACAAAAAGATATTTATATACAAATAAAAATAAAAATTCATGTTTAACAGAAATCACAAAAAAGAAGCTATATCTCAGCTAGGAAGTGGGAAAAAGTATACAGGGCTTCTTACACTGATAATTATAACTTGTGCTTTTCAACAAGTAACAATTAGAAAATGATAATGTAGCTGGGCGTGGTGGAGCACGTCTTTAATCTCAGCACTTGGAAGGCAGAGGCAGGCAGATTTCTGAGTTCAAGGCCAGTCTGGTCTACAAAGTGAGTTCCAAAACAGCCAGGGCTATACAGAGAAACCCTGTCTTGAAAAACCAAAAAAAAAAAAAAAAAAAAAAAAGATAAATTCCACTTTGAGAAATAAAGGAAAATTTATTTAATTTAGTTACTAAATTTATAATAGTGAATTCAATAGTGTGCTTCCAGACAGAAAACTTTAATAAGATGTGGGAGAAAGAACCTACTATATCCTTAGTGAAAACATAATATGAAAAGGAGACTAAAGTAAATAAATAAGCCTTTTGTATAAAAACACTCTGTGTGTGTGTGTGTGTGTGTGTGTGTGTGTGTGTGTGTGTGTGTGTTAATATATAACTTAGCTCTTAGGTCTTTCCAAGAGTCTAATAAACAGGTTAATCGTTTCTTGGGAAAGTGGAATACTCTGTAATAAATTCTTCTGAAATATTTAAGCTTTCCTCTGTACTTTGTTTCTTATTAGAAATAATGCTGACACAAAAAGCTCACTTTAAGTTATCTCAATAACTCTCTTTTAATCCCCCATCTCCCATGTGTCCTTTACATGCTCTTCTTAGCTAGGAAGGGGGAAGAAGCTCTGACCTGGAGAATTGCACATGTGTTTCCTCTATCCAGTGTCTGCCTGGCTTGCACAGCATGCTTGGGAAAGTCACTCTTAGAGAGTATCATTCCCTCCTAATTGCTTCTTCCATGGAAACTCAGCCTTAAATTTACGGCATATCCTAGACATAGCTCTGGCCTTACTTAGCAACTACTTCTCTATTGAAATACAATCATTTTTAAAAACCTGCTTAAACCACAAAACGGCTTCTCCATCATCTGAATGCATTTGCAGTAAAACATAAACTAGAAATAAATTAATGATATTTTCACATTAGTCTTCCAGGACATTGATCTTCCTTATAGTTGTTCAGTTCAATGAACTATACATTATTTTATCATGAATTTACTATGTTGCACAAACTACGGTAGCTAGGTATTTGTACTACAAAAGAAAAAATACAGTCTTATGAAGAATTCATGATGTTACATCTTACAGAGTTTAGTCATAAAAAGTTGCTGAGATTTGTTAATAAACATTTTAGCAGAAACATCAGGATGGATGTGTGACAGAGGAGCTGAATGGGTGGATGTCCTGCTGACTCTTCTGGGAAGCAGTATGTTACTCTGTACAGGGATCATTGATTATCGGTTTATTTACCATGAATAGTAAGTGAATTTTATTCCTAAAACTTTTCATTTGACTACAACCAAGGAAAGTACTGCTGTTTTGGAAACCCCCCAATAGTGGTGAGATGGGAAAGTTGTCATATGGATATCATAAACTAGGTGCAGCAGATGTTTTGTGGGAGAAAGAGTTGTTCAGTAGCTACAGTCATGAAGAACTTTAGGTTAATTTTAAAGCTAAGAGCACACTATTGGTCCAATGATGGAAAAATGGGTTTTCATCATGTTGGCTGTCCAGAGTCTGCTAGCGATTTTGACCAACTCCAAAAAGTAATGCAAGAGTTAAAGCAGCTAAGGCAAACTTTCATTGGCTCTCCCAATCACACTGAAACACCAGGCCATGCATTCCTGATGAATGGTTCTTTCTGTCTTCAGCTGGTTTCTGCTTTCATGTCATTTTTGGTACATTTTGAGCACTCATGGCTTGCATAAAAATGGCCAGCGTCTAGTTGCTGGGTTTAAGATTGACTGGAGACTGATAATGACAAAGTGAGAAGTCAAAAAATTTACCCCAAAGAGTGCTTGGTTATGCTCTTTTCAATTCACCTTTAAGGAGTAAAAAAACTGTAGAAGCCCTCACTGAGAAATTCCCATCATGAACTTCCCTTCAAAGGCATCTGAAACTACATGGAAGAAATTAAAGTCTATGATAAATCAGTGTTTTTCATATAAAGGCCAGTTTTTAACCATATTTTGTTTTATAACCAATAATGGACTTTGTCTAGCAAACCATTTTCCTATCTACTTAGGTTGATCACTGTGCAGGAGATACTGAAATCTTGTCTCTCCCCTTTTTGTGTCTGTTTTGTTGTTTGTTTGATTCCTGAGTGCTTTACTTACGTGTATCAATGTCCTCAGCTTCTGGAATAATAATTGGTACCCTGTAACTGTAATATATGTTATCTTATTAATGTTGATCTTGAGAACAGCCAATGGAAGCGTTGCCACTCTGCCATTCACACTTACAGTTTTCAGAGTCTCATAAAGATACTCTAATGAGGTAAAAGAATCAAATCACTTAATGTTACTGTACTGGCTGGTTTAGTGTATTAATTTGACACAGGCTGGAGTTATCACAGGGTCAGGAGATGCAGTTGAGGAAATGCCTCTATGAGATCCAGCTGTAAAACATTTTCTCAATTACTATTCAAGGGGGCAGGCCTGGCCCCTTGTGGGTGGTACCATCTCTGGGATGGTAGTCTTGGATTCTATAAGAAAGCAAGCTGAGCAAGGCAGAGGAAGCAAGACAGTAAGTAACATTTCTCCATGGCCTCTGCATCAGCTCCTGCTTCCTGACCTGCTTGAGTTCCAGCCCTGACTTCCTTAAGTGATGAACAGCAAAATGGAAGTGTAAGCTGAATAAACCCTTTCCTCCCCAACTTCTTCTTGGTCATGATATCTGTGCAGGAATAGAAACCCTGACTAAGACAATTACAAAGAGCACAGAAGTTCTGTGGGGCTCGAGTATGACTTAAAGGTGCAGCATTGACTGTGCACACTTAGGCAAGATATTTAAACTTTGTCTCCAGGTTTTCTATCTGGAAAATGAGTTTACTAATGATACATAAGTCACATTTTGTGAGAATTCGATAACATATATGAAGTAACTCATATGTGGTACTGGTTAAACATTGGATATTACTTATATCACCTATTCTATTCTACTTTTCTTTCAATGATTGTGGTAAACACATGACCAAAAACAGTCTGGGGAGGAAAAGTTTTATTAAGCTTACACTTGTATGCCACAGTATATCACTGAGGGAAGTCAGGGCAGGAGGTAGATAGAACAGAGACCATGGGAGACTGCTGATTACTGGCTTGCTCCTCAATACTGCCTGCATTTTTATATAACCCTAGACTACTGGGCCAGCAG
>LR752201.1:0-12723 GCA_902729485.2 Mus minutoides | reverse complement strand
AAAAAAAAAAAAAAAAAAAAAAAAAAAAAAAAAAAAAAAAAAAAAAAAAAAAAAAAACACTATAACCATCATGTCACTGTTTCAGTACTCACCAACTACAAGAAACAACAGCTCTGACATTCTAAGTCTGACACTCTGTTTTTGTACTGTGTTGTGTTACTGACCATCCCAGTAGCCATTGCTACACAGCAGGGTGGAAATAGAATGGTTTTTCTTTCTCTAATTACTTTTATTTACCTTTGAACTGCTTGGAGAAGGTACATTATAAAAATGAGATATTGTAATTATTTGTGGCACAGACAATAGCATCATCAGTCAAATTAAATAACAGAGTTTCCAGCACATTTTAACAACCTTTGGAAGCCAGTATTTCTAGACATTTCTCACGTCACCAGGAAAGTTTTTGTTTTTTGTCTCTCTCTCGGTCTCTCTCTCTCTCTCTCTGTTCTCAGTAGAGTATGATAATGTACTTAGCTCTGAGCTTCTTATTTTCAAACAATTTGCATCATATTCATCTATGTTGGAAAAATGGAAATAAAAAAATTGAGTCAGCTAAAACTGATTGTCCCCTTTCACTGGCTTACGGGATTCCACTCCACACAAACAACCCCAGCGCCAGCTGGTAGTTCAGCTGGAAATATCTGCAGGATCCTAAATCTTTTCTTGCATATTTTTTTCTGTTAAATTAAGTCATCTACTTATGATTTCACTCATTGAAGAAAAATAGGCTAGGGAGAAAGACAGACAGCCATGACCAAACCACAATTAGAATAAAATACAGAATCACCTTGACAAGGTAACGACAGGATAATTAGGACAAAAACAAATTTTCATTTCAAATTTCAGGTGATTCAGAGCTAAAGCATAATGGAATCAAATCAGTGGTTTTTGTTTTTGTTCTGTTTTGTTTTGTTTTGTTTTGTCTCAATGCTATGAATTTTTATTAATTAAATTTGCACTTAGAGAATTTCATACACGTGTATGATGCACGTTCGTTGTCTGTAGTCCCTCCTACTTTCTTATGCCACTCTCACCCCTGTCAACAGACCCCTTCCATACAAGTAATCTTCCCACATTAAGTCTCTGCGTTCTGTGATCCAGTGAGTTTACAGAGGGCTAGCTGTATTACCATGACATGGTGCTACTCAGTAGAGCCTGGTAGGTGTACTAGTGTGTACTGATCAGAAGACAAAGATACTGCTTCACTCAGACTGCATTATTAGCTGGTAGTTCAGCAGGATGGACTAAGGATCCATGAGTCCCTCTACCATGCATGACTTGCTACATGCCCAGGAGATAGAATTCATAGCTCTTCTCCCAGTCTTCTAGATGTCATATTCTCTCCACCCACCTTATGGTAGTTTGATTAAGAATGGGCCCCATAGGCTCACATATTCTGATGCTTGGTCATCAGGGAGTGGCTTGGAAGGATTAGAAGGTATGGCCTTGTTGGAAGAAGTGTGTCACTAGAAATGGGGTTGGAGGTTTTCAGAAACGCAAACCAGGCTCAGGCTCTCTCTCTCTCTCTCTCTCTCTCTCTCTCTCTTCCTCCTGCTTCCTGCAGATCCATATGTACCATATGTAGAATTTTTCAGCTTCTTCTCAAGGGCCATGTCTACCTTTGTTCTGCCGTACTTACTGCCATGACAAATGGATTAAATGTTTGAAGCTGTTACCAAGCCTCATTTAAATGCTTTCTTTTATAAGAGGAGTTGTTTTGGTCATAGTGCCTCTTCACAGCAATAGAAGACACAGCCCTTCTCTATGATATTCTTTGAACCTTAGAAGTGCTGTATAAATGTTCTTACCTTACTCTCACACTCAAAGCCTGCAATCTCAGGACCCTTTAGGTAGAGCCCACATCTATTCTGCGTCTAGAATGTCATTCCCAACATCTATGGTCCTGTACTGAGTTCCTGATCCCTTCATGGGTCAGGAGATACAGTCCACCAACGTTGCAACATGTGTCAGTCTATGCAGTCGAGTTTAGAGGAACTTCTGAACTGGAATCACCTTAGCTGTCCCATTCATAAGTCAGCATCCAGAAGCTGTAAGAGTGAGCTACAAGCATCTTGTCAGCCAGAGTAACAGCAAATTCAGATCTAAGTGCTCACTTGACACAGTGGGGTAGTGACACATACTAAACTAGAAATACAATAACCTAACTCCAGATGCCCAGATCCAATCACAAAATACACAAGCAGTGTGAAATACAGAGACAATGTGTCCACTCCCCTAGTCACCAATTCTATAATTATGGTTCACAGTGAGAACAATTACAGAATCCTAAGACACAAAGTTCAAAAGAAAAAAAAAAAAAAACAAAACAGAGATTTTCAAAGAGTTTGGAACATGAGAAAACATGAGAGTGAGCATTAAAAAGATAAGGATAAAGTCCTGATTGAAGTCCAAAAAGCACAAACACCTAGAAAAAGTAAATAGGACAACCAATAAAGAAGTATAAATACTGAAGTAAACCTAAATGAAATGAGTTGGAAAGGAAAGGACAGCAAAATCTAATCAGTAGCTTACCGGGAAGCCTTGCTAACAGAATGAGCTGTGAGGAGCACAGAGTACCAAGATCGAGGGGTTGGGTCACTCAATACGATAAAATAGTAATTTAAAAGTTTTTTAGTTGCTAAATATTTCACATAATAAATATTGATGTAATTCATTCTCCAATCCTCCTCATACATTCCTTAGTCCTATGTCTAACTCTAACCTCCAACTTCAAGCCCTCTCAGATCCACCCTATCTCCTACCCTCTAACTTAGTTTCACCCCATTTTCCACACCCTAACTTCATGTCCTCTAAGATCCCACCAAACGTCCCCACCCTTCAACTCTACATCCTTTCAGGTTCCCCTCTCCCTTCCACCCCCAGTTTCATGGCTTGTTGTTGTTGTTGTTGTTGTTGTTGTTGTTGTTGTCGTTGCTGTGCTGCTCATGCACTCCTGAAGGGAGGCTACCCTCTGGAGAAAATTATATATTTTTTAAAAGCACAAATGGAGCTGGATGTAGGGGAATGTGCCTTTAATCCCAGCACTGAGGAAAATTGATTTATGAGTTCAAGACCGATTTGGTTTACCTAGAGAGTTCCGGGGTAGCTAGGTCTGTCAAAAAACAAACAAACAAACAAACAAACAAACAAACAAACAAGCAACCAATGATGAAAATCAAACCCAAACCTCCAAATAAAATGAAAACAAACCAAACAAGTCAAACACACACACACACACACACACACACACACACACACACACACAAATACACACATGAAATAAGCAGAATCCTAGAGATACCACGGAAAGAGCCAAACTATGAACTATGAACATAGGGGAAGGAAAGCAATTGTATACAAAAGGCATAAAAATATTTTCAATAAAAAAAATCACAGAAGAAAAATTCCCAAACCTAAGAAAAAAGATGTCCATGTAGGTACGCGAGGCACACACAACTATCCATTCCATATTATTAAAACACTAAATATATGGGACAAAGAAAGGGTATTATTGAGAGCTATGAGAGAGAAGACCCAAGTCACACTAAAGGGCAGGCGTATCAGAGTTATAGACGATTTTTCAGTGGAAATATAAAAGTCAGGAGTGTTTGGAGCAACATAATTAATGTTCTCTAATTAGTCTAGCAATCATCAGATAACTAATTATTTTTGTTTCAATTTTCAATAAAATTTCCCACTACCACAAATCACTAACAGTGAAATAAGTATTTAATGAGAGAGAAAAAATATCGTTTCCATTTAATAATTAGTGTAATCATGTCATAATAGCATATTGCTTTAACATGTAATATTTGATATATGCTCCACTTTATTTCTGTTGCTATCTATGATAAGCACTCTAACCCAAAGAAATTAAAAGAGGGAAGTCTTCATGTGGCTTACACTTCTAGGTCATACTCATTCACTGAGGAAAGCAATTCAATTTCAAACAGGAACTTAAAGTAGGATCCACGATGTGTGTGTGTGTGTGTGTGTGTGTGGAGGGGTGATGCTTGCTGACTGGCTCATTTTTGGCTCATGTTTAGCTAACTTTTTTGTACAGTCAAGGGCTACCTGCTTAGGGATGGTGCCTCCCATAGTAGGTTGGGTCTTTCTGTATCAATAATTAAGAAAATACCCACAGACCTGTCCAGTTTCCAATTTTATCTACTTAGTTCCTCAATCAAGGCACCAGAGTATAGTTGATTTGTAGCTGAGTGTCAGAGAGAAAGGAAGGGTTATATCGTTTTTGTCATTATGGTTACTCTATTGATCACATAAGGAATTCTCATCCACAGCTCATATGCTAGGGAAAGTAGGCTCTAGCACCTTGGAGATAATGTCTTGTAGTCATAATTTAAAATAGGCTATTTCTTTGGATTAAAAAGCTTTCTGCTTGGTGTTACATGTTTTAAATCAATATTCAGAACAATTCCCATCTTCTATCCCTTCCCTGTAAAGAATTTAAGTCCTAAAAGAATGTGGAACAAATTCTTTCCCAGACTAATGAAAAACAGTTTTCTACAAATTGTCAGTGTTCATGTGGGAACTCAAGTGGTTATACGCAGATGGATGTGAGCATGTGATCATGGAGAGATTTAGAGTCCATTGCCAACACCATCTATTTGGTCTGGTTACCAGCGTCCCTAAGGCCTTAATGTTGCTTTTTAAATTTGCATTACAATTAAAGTCTTTTCTTATGTTACAGAATTCAGGGTCTCTGCATCCACCAGCTTCTCATGGGTTGACACTGACCTTGGCAATATGTGGAAGTGTCTATTTTGAAAGATTTTACTGTTTTGTGTTGCTGTTATGGAAGGACATCATCCTGGAGTCTTCCTTTTTCCTGTGACTCCAGGTTCAGGCAGTAAAAAATGATGACTTTGTGTCAGCTTCATGTAGGAGCATAAGTAATGGAGTAGGGATTGTACCCCGTCTCAGGTAGAGAAGCCAATAAATGAATAACAGTGCTCAAGAACTTGGAGCAGAAAAGAAAAGAAAAACAAAAACAGTATGTGTTTTCCTGGTAGATAGTGGATGTTAAAAGTCAAGGGAAATAGATAAATTGCATTTTGGGTGTTGCTAAATCTAGATACTTGCTTGATAGAATGCTTTCTCTGTAAACTTAAACCAGCAATAACTCTTTCCTGCTCCCACCCCATAAGAGCTGAGCCAAGAATCTAAGTATACTGGGATCTTCCTAGACCAGTTTTTCTGTTGAGCATTGAAGGATTATTCGTCCAAGTTCACAACTAGTCTATTGTGCATTCCCCAACAGTAGCGCATACATCTATCTATTCCTTACTTTCTCTTTGCCTCAAGCTCTTTTCATCAGGGTAGAATTAAGCACAGTTGCTTTGGGAACTGGGGAACTGATGTTGAGTTATCTCTCCTGGGACTGTTTTCAGCTAGACTAACTCTCTGCTTGACCATCAGTTCTGATGTGATTGTTACAGATGATCATGTTTTTCTTGAATTACACTTAAATAGTGGACAAATTGGTATGCTCAAGTTACTTCCAGATATATTGAAGGACAAATGCACACAGGAAAAGATGGCCCTGTGAAGAGATGAGCACCAAGGCTGAGTTGAATAGGAAAAGTTTGCATAGATATTTGAAATCTGGTGACAAGTATTTGGCACATTTTTGACTGAGGGAGACTTTTTGCATTCCTACAGTGGGTTCTTCTCTCTGTTGAATTCAAGTGTTCATCGTAGATAACATTTATATTTTTAAATAATATATCTGACAGTAAATATCATTGTGATCAATATGTTGAATGTATTCTCACTTAAACTAGATATTATATAATATATTCCCACTTAAAAATCTCCACAGGACAGTTCTAAGCAGTTATTTGCAATTAAGATTCTAAGATGTGATTCATACTTTGAGAGTTCCTGATGGGTTGGTGAAAGATTGTGGTTTAAACTGTTATATGCTTTTAAAAAATGACATTAATAAGATGGAGAGAAAAAATCGGGACAGCATGAAAAATAGACATGATGAAAGAAATAAAGGAATATATAAAGGATGGCTGGCTGAAGGAAGGATGAAGGGAAGGGAGGAAAAGGGAAGAAAGGATGGACAAAACAATATAGCTACTCATTTATTCCATTTGCCATAGAAATATTTCAAAAATAACTATCATGTGTTGCTGCCCAAACTGCTATTGGGAATACTGTCATTTGTTTAAAAAAATAAATGTTTCCTGAATAAATCTCAGGCTATCATTCAACCAATTGATATTAGATGGGGAAAAAAAACATTAACACATGTTGGAACACAAATTAATAGAATTTAAATATTCAATTGTATTAAAATAGAGCATAAAACAAATATAAATAAATTTTAGAGTTGTTATGGAGTAATTTGAAAACCTATATTTAATACAGTGGAAACTCTAGGAAATGGTTGAATTTCTATACACATGCGATGTGCTAAATTAAGTCAAGAGTAGTTAAACAACTTACATGATTAATTCCTCTGCAATGAGGAATGATGAAAGAGTATCCACTGTCTCCTCTCTTACTCAATATGTTGCACAGAGTTTTAGCAATATCAGTCAGACAAGAGAAATAGGTGCAAATAAGATGGAAAAAAGCCCAATCATTGTATTTTTTAGATGCCACCTCCTGTTTTTAAGAAGCCTTAATGAGTTCATTAGGGAATTCTTAGATGTGCTAAACCTTTCAACAAACCAGTAGGACTCAAAATTCAACATTAAAATATCACTACTTTTTCTATCTAACAATAATCAAAGTGCTAAGAAGATAGACAGTGCCATTTGGAAAGGTTTCCAAAACCATCTGAGACTAAACCTGTTGAATACACCCAATGCCTCTGAAATAAAATATTGAAGTCAGAAATTTAAAAAGGTTGTAGAAGATATACCTCTCCAGTCCATTGGTAATCTGTGCCAGCATATACAGACCCCTGCACCTCTGTGTTTATTGCACAAATTCACAGTATCTAAGATAAACAATCAGCCCAGATGTCTAGCGAAAGAGGAAGGAGTTACTCAGCCACTTAAAAGTCATCTGAAGGAAAATGGATGGACAGATCCTACTACAAAAGCAAATAAAGCAGATTCAGAAAGAAAATTTTAACATGCTGTCTCTCACATGTGGAACCTAGATTATTATATATTATATATTTATAAACATATATGAGTATAGAAACAAATGTTTGACATAAAACAGAAGGGGTATATTTAGGAGAAGGAGGGACTGAAACAAAGTGGGAGAGAAGACAGGAGAGGAAAATAGGGTTAACCCTGCTTGAATGGAAATACCTTCATATAAAATGGATCATACTGTACAATGAGTATACATGGATACACATTGTTACAGTTGTGGAACTGAAGAGATAGCTAAGCAGGTGAAAGCACTTCTCACACAAGTTTGAGAAACTTAAATGATGTGTGGGTATGGGTGTGGCAGTCCACCTGAAATTTCACCATGTAGAATTTAGAGAAAGGATTGCTGGAGCAAATTGGTTGGCTAGATTTGCCCAGTATGCTAGGTCTGGGTTCATGTGTCAGACTTTCCCTCAATGCATACGGTAGAGTCATCAATGAAACATACAATGTCAGTCTTAGACCTACACGCCTATAGATAGATACACGCACATGCACATGTGGGGGAACCGAGATTCAGAAGAGGGTGAGGGAGGAGGTGCCAGGCTGCCAGCACCTAGGGGACTTCCTGAAAGATAGGTGAGAGATGAGGGGAGAAGTAATTAATGGCTCTGTTCAGGGCCCGTTCTGAGGTTCCACTCGTTTGCTAAGAGCCTCTATTTTGTGTGGCTCGCTTCACCAGCAGACATAGGCACTTGCATTATCAGAGCGGTATGGAACTCCCTCACTGTCCACTGGGCCCCACCCAGGGAGCTCAGCATCCACGTGCACTTGCTCGACACTTGTGTATATCACATGTAAGCTGTATATATATGCACACACACCATACACATGCTCACCATACCAAAAAAAAAATAATAATAAAATGGAATGAAAGCGTATCACTTAATTGCTACCACTGACTCCTCTCCGTGGCAATAGCCGTTTACTGGTATGCTTTGACATTAACTTTATGCCCCTTATCTTGCTAATTTCCACAACATATTGGAAAGCTCCTATCCTCACTTCCTTAGGGAGCTTCTACTTAATATTTCCTGGGATTTTTGAAACAATTCATCACATTCACATGTGCGGCAGTGGCATTTTTGATTTAACTGTGTTTCTTTTGAAAATAGCTTTTGCGTGCTAACAAAGGCTGAATGCCTTTGTTACTTTATATCAATTGACAGTATAGTTAAAGATACTTACAGAAACAGCAATTCTTAGCACTGCATTAATATAAAATCACCAAGGGCCTTTTGTTTGCATCTCCTGCCTCCAAAGACCCTGAGCTAGTGAGGTATTTGGGGTCCAGCGTCCATATTTCTGAAAGGATGCCAACACCTCTCAGGGTGGAGAAATATATGTAAAGGTACTTGTCATTGTTTAAAAGACAACGTATAAAAATGCCCCAAATCATGATCGTTTTTCATTTAAATTACATTATAATCAAGAAATAAGTATACCTTCTTGTTTTCCTCTCTCCACAAGAGTTTCAGACCATATTTGTGTGTGCTTATGGGGTGAGATTACTCCTGCCTTCCTCTGACACCCAGAATTTAAGAACTTCTTCAATTAAAGATTTTTTTTTTACTTTCAAAAACAGACTATTTATTTGTGTATTTGTGTGTGTGTGTGTGTGTGTGTGTGTAGGTCAGAGGACAACCCCTGTTGCCATTCATCAGGTATTGTTCAGCCTAACTTTTTGAGTCTCTCTCCCTCTTTCTCTCTCTCTCTCTCTCTCTCTCTCTCTGTGTGTGTGTGTGTGTGTGTGTGTGTGTGTGTGTCTCTCTCTCCCCCGTTCCTTTCTATCAGGCATATGTTCTCCTCTGTCTCTGTCTTCCTATTCTGCTCCCTGTCTCCTCTTCCCCTTCCCTGTGTCTTCTTTCTCCACCCCTCTCTCTCACCTCCCCCTCTCTCTTCATATCCCTCAGCAAGGGGAGAAAATGGGAAACAGTCAGAACTCTCAGCTACACAAGTTCATGCCTTCATCGAAGGATAATCTTGACTAAAACTGCTTGAGACAGGTACAGTTCCTTGAATTTTCAACCCAAAATATCTGTTTCAGGAAATCACATACTACTGATCTTTCCTTGTGGTTTAATTGGTTATGGTTCCTGAACTAAGAAAGAGAGTCTACATTATGATTTGTTTGTCTGCTCAGAGAAAGAAAAAGACAAATGTAGTCTGTGTGCAATGCTGTGAGACTGTGGTAACTGGGGGTAACTATTCAGTCCCTGGGTAATGTCAGCTGGACAGTAAGTCCTATGGCCAGGAACCCAGGTGTGGGGAAAGCAGCACACAGGAAATGCCTGATGACATCTTTGAAAATGACTTAGGGATCAGCTGTGAACATTAGCTTAGAGTCCTGCTAATTTTACTGTTTGGGGTCAGTGACAGAATGCAAGGATTTTGACTGGTTACAAAGACTCCAGCAGTTTCTTTCGGTTCTTTCACAATTCCGGATGAACAGATTTCATACCACTCTATGGACTAGACTTGGCTTCTGCAGAATGACTGGCTTGAAGTGCTGATCTTGCCTTGGGCAGGTGATGGGAGGCAGGGGTGCTGAGGCTGAGTCCTCTGTGTTGGTGAGAATACCTCAGCTCGTGTTTTCTCAGACAGACTTGTACTGTAAGTAACCTGAATGCGGTTACAGAGTGTCTATGGCAACGTGGGGAAACTTTTTGTTAAGTGTGACTTCCTGACACTACACATGAGGAAGAATGTAAGAGCTGTGTGCATAGACAGATATATATGAGAGGCCTGTAGTACACTAACCTCTCCAAAAGATTTCTCTTGATAAACATTTCATGTAGATTCAAATCTGAGTTACAAGACTCTGTTCTGGTTGCCCTAGATAATTCAAACATCATATTGAAACCCAAGCCTCTGTGACCTACTTTGACTCTCCTTAGTACCCATCGTCGATGCTAGAAGAACCACAGATAGTACCCAATATGTGGTGAGGCAGAGATAATATGACATTTCTTCTATAGACTTTCTTAATTCTTGATCCTTATCTCTTCTTTGAGGTAGTCAGGTACACAGGTTCTCATCTGTACGCCTGCAGCTAAAGAGAGAAACAGCTAAAACTGCATATGGTGCCTAGAGGATGCTTTCTGAGGTTTTTTTTTTTTTTTTTTTCTGTTTTCATTTCTGTCCCTTGTGGTCTGTCTGTTGGAAAGGGAAGTTCAAATGAACCTGCTTTAACACTTTCTTGTATACTTTTGGTTCTGGAGAAGAGAGTTGCTTCTTTTTGCCCAAGTCAGATAGGTAACTAGGCAATAAACCAGTCAGCATTTGCAAAATGTTTAGTCACATACATTGAAGAATGAAGAAGAAAATGTTCAGTCAGCTTTTATTGTATATGTTTACATATGTACACACACATTAATACACATATAAATGTACATACAAATATAAATTCAGACACACACATATAAGCTCACAAGCACACACATGTACACATACATACACATACATGCACATGTATACAAACACATATACTGTACTCACACACACCCACACATGTACACATACCCACAGAAACTTCAGATGTTCCTCAGAATATCTATTGGAGATGCATTTGTAATCTAGAGACATGAGCTGGGACAAGGGGAATTGTAAAAGTCCAGCGAAATTTCTCAGCCAAATATTTTTTTTTCCTATACTTCCTCACAAGTCTTTTCCCAGGCTTCCACTTTCTCTGTGGGACACAGTGATCCTGCTGGGAAATTGAGCCACACAGACAACTGGAATGACTTTCACAGCAGGCCTCAGGATTTATGCCCATCCCTAATAATATATAAAGAAGCTTGGGGGTGAGTTCAAACATCAATCCTGGATAACACACATTTTTTTTTTTTTTGGATGGTGGAAGGAGTCAGGGACATGTGATGTTTAGAGCAAGCACATGAGAGATGGGGTGGTTGAAAGACCGGCCCCTCCCATTACCCATCGCCCATTCATTTTCTCCATGGCAGACAGGTAGCAGGCACTGTGAGCAAGGTTATATATACCCAGTGTCCTGGAGGCAGGGTGACAAATGAAGCACTTTGGAACATATTGGCCCATGGAGTTATGGGGTTTACGGACCACAAAGTCAATAGTGTGGAGGCGTTTTGAGAGCCAAAGGTTCAAAGTTGTATATCCACAACCACAGAAGAGCAAGTGTTTCCTCCAGTAGGAACTACAGCCTTCTTGGCCTCTTCTTGCCACCTGGCCTAACCTGCCTTCTTGTCTTTGAAGCCTCCATGGTCACTTGCTCTAAACTAAACTTTTTCCATGGTTTGAAGCTAAGATACACATCCATTCTACGAAACTGGTAATGCCCAGTTCCTGTGGAGAAGCAGTTCCACATTATAATCTTTTGCATTGGCCTCTATATTTATTCTTCTGGTGGTGTGTTTGGGTTGTGTCTCTAATGCTTAGACTGTGCCTGGCATAATAGCAGGCATCAAATAATGCACATCCAGTCTCTGAATCAGTTCGCAGGAAACCATTCAGAATTCTAGTAGATGCTGAAGCATGAGGCCTTCTGAGAGCTGTGGCCTCCAGTTTCTATGGCAACACTCCATGGTGTTTCACTTAATGTGGAACATCTGAGAACAGGCCCAGTGGGTGGAGTCCTGGACTTCAGGACAATGAATAGCTCATTAGTGTCAGTGAAACTTCCCTGCTTGTGCAAACACACACACCATTAGCATCTGGCCCTGAATAAGCGAAGGAGGACTCAAACAGATGTTGTCAAAGTTCCATGGCTATCATTTTCTTCATTCACAAAAATGTGTTTCTTCTTCCTCTGTTAAGTGGCTATGTGAACAAGGAAGTGATCTTTAGAATGACCCATCTCTGCATCCCTTAAAATGAACTGTATGTTTTACTTACTGCAGCTTTTAAAAGTAAAGAAACAAAGAAAAGAGAAAATAGAAATGGACAGATGAGCATTCGTAAACTCTCTCTCTCTCTCTCTCTCTCTCTCTCTCTCTCTCTCTCTCGGTGTGTTTGTGTGCTTGTGTGTTTGTGTGTATTGGGCATAGAGCTGCTGTGTATGCTTGTGTATATGCATGTTTTATCATGGATTAGTGTGTCAGGCCTGCTGTAACACATGATGAACATGGTGGCTTAAACAACAGAAAATTTTGCCTTTCAGCTTCAATGCCTGGAAATCAAAGATAACATGCATTTCTCTAGACCTTTGTCTCCCTGGATTCCTTGGCTTACACACACACACACACACACACACACACACACACACACACACACACTAGTTTATTTTACGTATATTGGTGGTAGAGTGTCAGATCCCCTGGAACAATGAGCTATGGCTACTAGGCATTGAACCTTATTCCTCTGGAAGAACAATCACTGAGCCATCTAACGGGCTCTCTCCACAAAGTTTCTTACTGTGTCCAGAGTTTTCTGTTTTAAAAGCCCACCAATCATATCTTATTTGGGCTTTCCCTAATGACTTCATCTCGATTTGATGATCTACAAAGACCCTGTTTACCAATAAGGTGTATATGCAGATCCTGGGATTTAGGACATAGCACAGTTCAATACATAATTCATGTTAAATCACTTCAAGGAAGCCAAGGCCCAG
>LR750384.1:487631-559044 GCA_902729485.2 Mus minutoides | reverse complement strand
TACCCTTGGATTCTGTTGCTTCTGTTCTTGCGCTTTCCTCCTGCCATCTCTGTCCGAGGAGACCTGGCGTTGGTGCAGACCAGAAAGGACCTGCTGTTCTGCCCTGGGCCTTTATCAATCTCCTGGCTGATGTCTCAAGTTCCACGAGATTGGGCCGGAACAGAGGCTGTGTTCCCCTGCTCACCTCACTTCTTTTAGAGAATTCACAATACTTCATGAAAATTTTATTTTCAGTATTTATATAATTAAATAAATATTAAGAGATATAAAACAGAGGCTAAAAAATTAGATTCCAAAAATCTTAATAATAAACAGCCATAATTAGTTTACAATAAAACAGCATTTCTTTGACATATAGTTTAACTGATTTCTAAATTTTAAGAAATATCTTATATGTATATAAATTTGAGGTTGATTTATGTAGTAAAACATCAGGACAACTCTTTAGTTATCATTATAGTACTTCAGAATTTTTATATAAATGATGCATATGAATTAAGAATTTATACTATTAAACACATACATGCTTTTTTGTCCAGTGTGATTTGCAATATACACATAGAAATTAATCAGTTTACCTAGTGCCACATGTGTATTTTTAATGTTCCTCGTGTATAAAGAAAGCTCATCTTTGGAAAGCCTCTCAATCTGTCATGTCAATTTAACATTTGGACTCTAATATGTATAATGTTAATTAATATATTTCAGTAATTAACACTGCAAATAATATACAATTTTAATAAATAGTTTTGAATTGAATAAGAGGTTTTCCCCAGTAATTAATTCTAAAATTTAATAGTAAATAGTAAAATCAGCAGAATACCTAGTTAACTTTTCTTAAAGTCTACCATTGTCCTTCTGGCAATGTTATATTATAAATTTAAGGGCTATTTTTATTAGATGATTTAGAATTTCATATAGTGTCTCAGATCCACCATGTCCTTCCCTATCTACCAAACTTGGTATCTTCAGTGCTTTAGTATAACCAGTCAAGTCTAATTTGTACAGCCCGTATATTGTGGAGCCTTGTCAATCCAGTAGCACCAACAAAAAAACGGACTCTCCATTTCCTATCAGCTATCAATAGTAAGTAACACTTCACCTAGGGTTAGGACTTTGTGTCCAACTAATAAAAGTCAGAGGAATTGATTTCTTTCTTTCTTTTTATGTGGTTTTTTTGTTGTTGTTGTTGTTGTTGTTGTTGTTGTTGTTGTTTGTTTTTGAGGTAGGGTCATACTACCACTGCCTAGGCTGGGCTGAAAGGTTTTATAGCCCACACTGGCATGGAATTTGGTTTGAAAAAATACCTTTATCTCTTAGATGTTCTCATTTTTTAGTTTGACATTTTTGACTGATATGTAATAGTAGGTTGCTATGGTGGAAGACAAGCAACAAAAATTATATAAAAAGTGAGATCCCCTACTACCCCTCAGTTTTCTTTTATGCTTACAGGACAATTTTAGTTATAGTTTGAAATGTAAGTCTCACAACACATATCCTTTAAAGGAGACAATATTTTGACAAGGCCGGAAATTGCTCACTGAAATATGGGAATATACTTGACTCGATCTAGACAAACCATATATATACACACTCTTTTCCTTGCTTGTTCTCCTCTGAATATGAAAACTAATTACCTAGAGAAGAATACTTAATATTTAAATATCTCTATTAGATGCTACCTAATGAATAGAAACTTAAATACAAAGGGCCCATTGTAGTTGAGATATTTAGCCTGTAAATCTCCTTGCTAATGTTGTAACACTCATGGTATCTGTATCCCATGGCTCTCCAGTAATTGTAATCTGCTTTGCTCCCTGTGCTAGAGATATAATTATGTTAACAGCTTTCCTACACAGGCACCATACTTTGCCATTATGAAGCCAGCTTCATTTAATTAGAATCATGCAGTAAATTAGCAGTTATAAGGACTGCTGGGTATGAGGGGATCTCCATTTTCTCACCATTTACTTAATCCTCAGTCAATGTTAAGATTGCCATTCACTGAATCTCCATAGCAAATCACCATCACCCTCCTTAGTTGTTATGATTCAGCATCTGTGTGGATTTGGAACAAACAGTTTTCTCCGGATGCCCAGGAGTTAGGATTATCAAAACTCTATCCTGCTCCTGGATAGAAATTCACAGGAGGGCACAGAGACAATGCCCATGTGCACGAATCCTCTTTTCTTTCAAAGCAGAGTTTAAAAGAGTAACTTGATAAAGAAAAAAAAAAAAAAAAAAGTAGTATTAGCTAGGGAGTAAATGCAAAGGCAAAGCGATTCTCTCCAAAAGGAAGCTCCCCGATTGCATTAGCATCTGAGTGAGAAGGCTTTTTATGCCTAGTGCTTGACAGAAACACATAAAATTATAAAGTACATTATTACTTATCCCATTATCGAGTTTATAGTGAGCTGGGAAGATGAGGAGTCACTCCTGTTTGGGTTGTAGCTGTGTCCTTGTCATCTATTTCTGTTCAATTTCAGGATTGTGTTTAGCACAGCAAAGCTGCTAATTTTAAGCAGCATTTCCAAAATCAGAGCCTTAGAGGAGACTATTCATTTGTCTACTATCAAAATAGATGTTATAAATACCAGAAACACTGCTATCTTCGTGTTCAAGGTTATTTCTCTAATGGTTCTCAAAGCTGGATACTGGAACATAAATCCAGAAGTCAAGGAGAGGGAACCAGGATTTTGAAAATACAAAAACAAAACAAACAAACAAACAAACAAACAAAAAAAAAACGATAGACTGTGTAGCCAATTGGTAAAGAGCCCAGAATTCCCTGCTCATGTCAGGTGCTCCAATTGGATGTTAATAAGAGAACTGCGGATACTAGGTGGGAGAAAGTTTACCCTAGTGATGACCCAAACACAAAGTGGACAAGAACTCAGAAGCAAGACTTTAAATTGGAAGCAAAAGTGCTCAGGAGGACTCTGTCAGCACTAGTTCCAGAAAATGCAGCCTCTCCTCCCGGGAAGGAAGAAGAGGTTCTCCTTAGCTTCCGGTAGAGGTCTGTGTTGGTTAGGAATGTTTGGCTGATGCTTTAAGGCTAGTTTGTTTTTTCATATAAAATGCCAAACGGGAGCAAGCCCGAGTCTGGAGACAGCATGGCATTACTCTGTACCTGTGCTGGTTTTAGCATGTAGCTATAAGACCACTACGTTTTAGACACATTCCAGTTATGGCTATTAATTGAAAGCGAAGAAAGAGATCTTGGCTCAGAAAGTCAGTTCTTGTCACCATGTTTAGCATTCTTTCTAGGCTCTGCCCTACAGTTACCTGGCAACAGCTAGGTAATGCCTGGCTTATTATAAAGGGGGCTGCCACCCTATCTTCCTCTCTTCCTCTCTGAATCTTCTTCCACTGCTCCTTCTTCCCCTCTTCACTTCCGCCTCATTCCTCGTACTGCGCATGTTTTTGGNAAAGTCAGTTCTTGTCACCATGTTTAGCATTCTTTCTAGGCTCTGCCCTACAGTTACCTGGCAACAGCTAGGTAATGCCTGGCTTATTATAAAGGGGGCTGCCACCCTATCTTCCTCTCTTCCTCTCTGAATCTTCTTCCACTGCTCCTTCTTCCCCTCTTCACTTCCGCCTCATTCCTCGTACTGCGCATGTTTTTGGCTGTCCTCTCCTCTTTCTCTTTCCTCCTCTCTCTGTCTCTGTTTCTGTCTCTCTGTGTCTGTCTGTCTGTCTGTCTGTCTGTCTGTCTGTCTGCCTGTCTGTTTGTCTGTCTGTCTGTCTGTTTCTTCCTCTCTCTCCTCTCTCAACTCCCCTCTCCATTCCCTAAATAAACTCTATTCCACACTATATTCATTGTTATGGCTGGTACCTCATGAGGAAGGGATGCCTCAGTAGGGGCCTGAAGAGGCACCCCCTTCCAGATCACCATATCGTGTATGGCTATCTTATGTTAAAACCTCCATTGTTTTAATAAGATCTTACCTATTCTTACCTTATTATAATATGATTATGCATCATTCTTTGATTCTGAAAGGCATAATACTGAAAAAAATTATGAACCTTGAAAGTAAAATTTTCTCTGCATTATTGTTCTTATGAGATGGGAATAATAGTGAGACAGCAAGAAAGGGTCATTTTTATAAAAACCTGAAGACTTTAACATGTTGCTCTAATCTGTAAAGCAAAAACCAAAGAAGTCGGGGTATTAGTACCACTAGGATGATTTGTGTACATTTATTAAGGTTTTTTTTTTTCTTGATATTTTTTCTGGTTTAACTTGAGGTTCAATAAAACATGTTAAAATTAGCTGATGCATTTTATATTCAAATCTCACTCGAATTTTTATCTAATACCATTTTTAATATAGACACGTGTTCATGAAATTTGCAATATTGAGGGTCTTCTTAGTTACTTGCATACACTTGGAAGTTTGGCATCTTGTGTAAAAACCTGAAAAAAAATGTTTTTGTCTTGTTTATCTTTACCGGATTGCTGGGCCATAGAGTTCTCATCCCCTGCCAATCAGAAACCTTCACCTTCTCATACAGGAACTGCCACTTCATGCGTGTGAAGCTTATTCACTTCTCATGCAAATTACAGAAATAAACTTGCTTTATTAGAAAGTCAAAATAACTAAAATCATAATTGGTAAGCTTAAGTTTGAACTATAAATCAATGTGTGTAAATGTTTGTTTGGCATTTGTTAGGACTATAAGCATAGAAACTCAAAGGGAAAGGAATCCAGTCCAAACAATGAACAAAATACTGCCTCCAATACTGCCACTTTAAGAAAAATCATTATTGATAAGATCCATGTCAGATTTAAAAAATAATAACATATTGCTACTGAATGTATGCAGACCTTTTTAGAGTGAGATAGACTGATCATGTATTTCTGTCCCAATTAGCTAAAACTTATGAGAAAAGGCTAAACTATTCGCATAAAACAGAAAAATGACCTTAAGGCTATTCTTTTGCTGTAGAGTATAATTTGAAATATTTTTATATTTCAAAACTATAAAATTCTGCCTTATGATACAGTTAATTTAGCATTAAAATGAAATGAGAAATGGAACATTGCATCACAAAGATGTGATAAAGGTTTCAATTGTCTTCATGAAGACACTTACAGCAGACCCCATAGGAAGACCAGAAGTCTCAACTAACAGAAACCCTTTCAGATATTGAGCTACCAACCAGGCAGCATACACTAGCATGTATGAGCACCTCCCCATCGCCCCCTACATATATAGCAGAGGACTGCCTGGTCTGGCCTCAGTGGGAGAAGACACACTTAGCATCTAACCCTAAGGAAACTTGAAGCCTCAGGGAGTAGGGAGGCCTGGCAGATGGTGGAATGAGGGGTGGGGACTTCCTGTTGGAGTCAGTGGGGCAGAAATGGGATGTGGAACTGTGGGAGGGCAGAACAGGAGAGGGATAACAACTGGACTATAAAAATCAAATTAATAAAAAAGAAAAGAAAAGGGAAAATTGGTTAAAATTAAGCTCAAATTTAATTCTGTTTCCTCTCAATGCCTTTTGTTTATTTGTACTCTGATTGTTAGCCTATTTGTAGCTTGTCTGCTGTATGTGTTGGTGCCTGTTGGAATGTTGTTTACTGTCTGTTCCTATGTATATGAGTAGGAAATTTATTCTGCTTATAGTGAAGAGCTCGGCAAGCATCATATGGGAATGAACATAGTTTCTATGTGAGGATAATTATTTCACTGGACTCTACTGTGTGTCCTATAGCCCTGACAAAAGTGAACAGTACTTCAGACAAGCACTGTCAAGTTGTTTACCCTGATACTATTTCTGACCCTTATGGTAGACATTTGTAGTAATATGTTTATTCCAACATTTTAGGTACCTTCAGCAAATGATACAGCATACATACACAGATGGATTACTCTCCATCTTGACCAAGAGGAACATAAAAGTAGGACAGTAAAGCTTAGCATTAGCTTAGGTTGTAAAAGTCAATGAGATGATGTGGTAGTTTGAGAGTAAATGGAGGCACAGGCTCAGAACGAGTGGCACCATGAGCAAACATGTCCCATTTGGAGAATATTTGTCACTTGTCACCGAGGCAAGCTTTGAAGTCCCTGAAACTCAAGCCAGGCCAGTGCTTCTTCTTCTTCTCTTCCTGCTGCTTGGGGATCCAGATGTTGAACTCTCAGCTACCTCTCCAGCTCCATTCCTGCTTGCACACCACCACACTTCCCACCATGATGATAATGGACTAAATCTCTGAAAGGTAAGCCAGTGCCAATTAAATATTTTCCTTTATAAGAAACATTGTCTGTACATATCTATGTCTGTCTTAGTCAACTGCTGGTTGGGCCTCTCAGAGGACAGCCATGCTAGTCTCCTGTCTGTAAACACACCATAGCATCAGTAATAGTGTTACGCCTTGGTGCTTCCCCATGTGATAGATCTCAAATGTGACCAGTCACTGAAATGCCTTTCTGTCAGTGTTTTCTCCATTTTTGTCCCTGTAGTTCTTTTAGACAGGAACAATTATGGGTCAGAAATTTTGACTATTTTAATAACTCCATCCCTCCGTTTGAGGCCCTGTCTAACTGGAGGTGGGCTCTGAGTTCCCTCTCCCCACTGTTGGGCATTTCATCCCTCCAATTGAGGCCTGAGTGGAAGAAGATTCATAACCCTCAAGAGACTTGAGGCCTTAGGTAAGGGTGTAGGGCTGGTGAGGGGCATGCTCTAGTAGACAGTGGTAGGAGGAATAGGATGAGGAACTGTGGGAGGGGGGACCAGGTGTAGAGAAAAGAAAAATATAAAAGAGAAATAAAAAGAGTTGCTGTGGTTATGATGTCGATTCACTGCAATAAAAACCTTAACAAAACACATGAAACATCCAAGATATTATATTATTTCCTTAAAGGCCAGTTAATCTTAAACAGTTCATGTACATAGTAGGACAGGAGATTAAAGAAATAGTCTAAAATGATCTCAATGGTACTATTAGCTTTGCCATGTTATCTGTCAAAATTACCACTTTAGGGGAGTCAAGAAATATTTTCATAGAATTTTATCACTCCTGTGTCCTCTGGTTTATTAAATTAGCAGTTACCCTTAAACATTAATATTGTCTCAGTTTTAGTAGAAATTTAATGACTTTCTTCTCATCTATTTTTCTGTCCTCTCTTGTCCACTCTTCTGATTTCTCCATTTCTCTCCTGTCTTTCAATCTTCTTCCTAGTCTCTGATTCCTTTCTTTTCCTTTCTCTCATTAATTTTCTCTCTCTTCAATTGGTATATTACTTGCTTCACTTTACTTACCCTGTATTTTTCATTACTCAAACATCATTTTTGGATAACCTTTAAAAGATGTATTTCCCTTGATTCAAACAGATTTTCACTGATTCTGGCATAGAAAGCTTTGCTCGCTGATTAATTGTAAACATATGTGCACATTCCCTCTCCAGAACAGGACAGCCTTTGTAAAGCATGACCAGCAAGCATCCTACCGCTCCTTGCAACCCTAGCTCAAAGACAACTTTGAAAAATAAGACTGATGATATCATATTTTGTAGATACTTGGATTGTTAGATGAGCTTTCTAATTGCTTAAGTAAGTTCATGCTGTTCTTCATGGCAACTTTTAAGAGGGATAAACTAGGTTTCTATAAACCAAAAAAATCATGTTATTTCTAGCAGTTTCTAGTTCACATGCCATGAAAGATGATAATACAGCCACAAGGTGCTGTAGATTTCTATCCCTGGGCAAAGAAATAAAAATAAGCTACTAAATACCCTTACTTATCTTACTGATTAGAATCATGGACCTCTAATCTGTATGTTTTTCTCTACAAAAGGACTCGGATTTCATTCATGTCACCTTTGAGTCAGGACAGTTTCCAGAGTTATATTATCTTCCTCACATCTCTGAAGACAAGTAAATGCCGTGGATATATATAGAGAGAGGGAAGCTAGTTTTGAAATCAAAGTGTAGCTATAAAATGTTAGACCCCTGAGTGCAAAGGAAAAAAAAAAAGCTAGAAACAACAAAGCTAGAAAAAATACCCAATACTTATTGATAATCTTCCTTGACTAAAATTTCTTTGCTATTCTATATAAATTACAGATTAGAGGGAAATCATTGACAATTTTTTTTCAGAAGTATTGAGATTTCATGGTTACTCTGAAGTATAAAAAGGTCCATATGGTAGTTAAATGATCTTAAGGAAAACTAAGCAATAATGTATGACTAAAATTCACATTGTCATGACACACTGACTTTGAGTTCTATGGTCAACATAGAATCAGAAAACGTAATGATCTACTGAAGATTGTACAACAAAGATTACTAGCTTTTCAGGTGCTAATAAATACCTATATAAATAAAAGACCCAAGTGCTGCCTATTCTAGCAAGGTGAAGAAAGTTGAGAAAATGGGCCGATGATATGTAAAGGTATTGGAAAGTAATACTTTCTACTTGGATTATAAAATCAAAGACTCTAAGTTTAGAGTATCAATTTTGTATCAATTAATCAATACTTATGTCCATCATTCAATAAATATTCCCTTTATATTTTTCAGTATGATCTGATCTCTAGTCTTAAAGCACCTGCAAGTCAGATGAGATTTGAATCCCTGAGTGGTACATAAAGTAGTCAGAAAGACTTAGAAAATTTGTTATGACATAATCAATGTAGTTAATTAGTTATAAAGTAAGAATTTAAACTTATCACTAGCAAATTATTTGCTTTATATTCTTATCTTAGGAAAAACCCTGTTAGCAATATCTTGTTCACACATATTATTAATAATTCTTCATTAATTGCAATCATTAAAGGAAAAAACACAAAAAGATTCTAAAATTGAACTGAATGTGTTATTCAGGCATGGTGGCATATGCCTGTAGCACCATATAGAGAGTCCAGGAAGACTGTCAGTTTGAGGCCAGCCTGGAACTGCTTATAGAGATATATCTCAAATCTTTTAGTGAAGGATTATCACTAAAATAGAAACAGAAGAAAAACAAATTATAAACCAGTATGGATTATATATAGCATATTACTTACCTAGAATTTTATCTCTAGCAAACAGCATCCTCCGAAATATTGAGCATACTCAATACTCATATCTGTTGTGTTGTAACCTCTAGTTAAGCATCTCTGAAAACACAAAGACACACTCAGAATTTAATTGTCAGTTTTATCAATTGGTACTTCGAAACGACCACAGTGACAGAGCCTAATCAGTTGAGCATTACTAATACACTAGAGAATTGACTTAGTGATTGTCTTATCCTAGGAACTTCATTGACCCAAACAAAATATTTATCACATATGTTGCTATTCTAGATTATCACTTACATCCAAGAATGACTAATAGTATTCCATTACACCAGTTTCTTTTCCTATGACGTTGAACATATAAATGGGAGGCTATTAATAGTCTGATGGAGTTGGGATAAACAAAAGCATGAGTGTGCATTTACGAGAAGGTTAATATGTCAGAGAAATATAAATCAAGAATCCACTGACTTATTCAAGATTTCATTATGGTCGTTTAAAATAGCAAAATGCAGATGAGTCATAGAATACAACTGAAGAGCAAATTGTTTGCTAAGTAAATATAACACTAAAATGCTGGCTCATGAGACAATCCAATGAGTGAAGTTCCTCAGTAAAGACCTACAGGAGTTTGTAGAACTTCTACTAATGATTTAGATTGTGTCACATTTTTAGACAACTCAGATGTAGGAGGATTATCTAGTATATTTTATGACAGTAGAGCAGTTCAAAAATATTCATATGCTACAATGATAGACTGAACCAATAAAGAAGAATTGAAGAGAAATCAGAGAGAATGTTTAATGGCATGTGTGGGAGTTCACTGCAGGATTTCCTAAAGGAGGTGAAACATTTACTCATGCAGGGAACTCCTTAAAATCAGAATGTAAAGCGTGCAATGCTTCAGGAAGTCCCTGAAACTGACCAGATATATCAGGCTTCTTCCTCCACAATAAGTATATAAAGATATGGAATATTGTAAGACTCATTCTAACCAGCCAAACTAAATAGAAGAAACAGCTCTGCAAATCATGTGGAACCTCAGATCAACTGCTAAGCTCACTGCAGTCTGTGCATTATACTCAAAGTTTCTAAGTTTTATGAAGAATCAGTCATGCTAGGGTGAGCTCTTGGTGATACAGTGTCATTTGAGCCTTTGAGATGCTATACCAAACCTTCCCCCATACTCCTGTAAGCAACTTTGATAATGCTCATTGGTACCCAAACCAAGTAAGTCAATGAAACATAGTAAAAAACTACAGAATCTATGCAGACAGTCAGATATGCTGATAAGTCTTGGTTTAGAAGTTCAGCCATTTTAGAAATGGTAGAAGTTTTAATTTGTACCTGAAATCATTCAAAGACCCAGTGGCATTACACAAATTAAAGAATGACATGTTTAAAAAGATACATGCATTCTCAATATTAAGAAAATATGGTAAAATTACATTTCTCTAAATATTTTCTGTTGGAAACTTTCCTTCTCTTAATATTTTAATTTTGACTACACACATATACTGACTCACAGATGAGGGTGATCAACAATGTACCTTCTTCTGTATTTTACTTAATTTTTACTTCAGGTCTTTTTAGCATAGAGTGTATTATTATAAAAAATTAATTAGTTTGAAAGGCTATGTATTGTGTCTGAAGAATACAAGTTGTACAAGAAAATATAGAAAGAAAAAAACATGCCACAAGATGTAAATTGTCTTGATTCTTAATGTAATCATAAGAAACATAATGGTCCTCTGAAAATGGCAGGAAAAATGGTGCAGGCTTACATTTGTACTAGTTATTTTTACAGTAGACTATTATCTATATTCTCTTAAGCAGAATCAAGTATTCTACATGATAACCTAATCACTTTTAGTTAGATGGACATGGGGACACAGCTCCGTAGAATATGCTTGTGGGAACTATATGAGGTTATATTTTTTTCCTTAGAACCACACTTAGATCTATGTTTAATGAGTTTATAAATCCCACTTTTAGTGTAATTAGGTGTTTAATGAGAGGAAAACCTGTTCTGGTCTCTACCACATAAGAAGTGCACTATATTCATGGGATTATTGGAATGCTAATAAGTTTAGTACTCAGCAGAGAGAAACATTTGTAAGTATAAAGTTTTCCATACTGTTGGGCATTATTTTATTGACATTTGTAATAAGACCATCTTTTAAACAAACAAAAAATGCTAAATCTATAAATAATTAAGATTTTCTGATTATAAAAATCAATCGATTATGTATAATTAAAATTTAAAAATGATACAGGATAAAAATAAATACATCAGGTTTATTAGGCAAAGCAATTGTCAACATTTATTTGTTTTATGTGTACATTTGACATTATTTTAAGCTCTAATGTTGAATTTCCAGGATATATATTATCTCCATTTTCCTAGTAGATCATTTTTATATTTTAATATATTATTAGATACATCTACCTAACATCTATATTTATTGTTCATTAAAAACAGATAAGCTCTTTAGTTAGTTTGGCTAAGTGCTTATCTATCTTGTTGATTTTCTCAAGGAACCAGCTCCTGCTTTTGTTGATTCTTTGTATAGTTCTTTTTTTTTCTAGGTTGATTTGAGGCCTGAGTTTGGTTCATTCCTGCTGTTTACTGTTCTTGGGTGTATTTGTTTCTTTTTTTTCTAGAGCTTTTAGATGAGCTGTTAAGGTGCTAGTGTATAATCTTTCCAAATTCTTTATGGAGACACTCAGAGCTATGAGGTTTCCTGTTAGCATTGCTTTCATTGTGTCCCAAAATTTGGATATGTTTTACCTTCATTTTCGTTAAATTCTAGAAAGTCTTTAATTTTTTTTTCTTTATTTCCCTGACCATGGAAAATGCCAAAGAAAAGATAAACTATGGCCATCAGTATTTAAATGAATAGTGATGAAAAGGAACTATGAAGTACTTCATATTCATAAATACCATCATCCACAACAGAATATTGCTTAGAGAACCTTTCCCATTTATGAACATGGTTTTGACATTTGTCCCATATAATACTTGTATTTTTTTTTCTTATACTGTTTTAAAGAGGTGGGATTACTGAGGTGGGGGGGGGGGATAGGTGCATGACAAGTCTATCATCCTGTATAGAAAATAATTTCTTCATCGCACTTGTTTGTCCCTCATGGTGCTTCTCCAATTTTCACTTCTTACCATGTCATGTAAAAGAAAGAAGACTCGAGAAGTTGGCATCACTCTTTCAGACATTGCAGCTTCCAGATCAATCAGATAATGTTTTTGTTGTTGTTGTTCATTATAAATTACTGAGTCTGAGACATTTAAAACTACAACAAAAATATAGTGTCTTAGTAGCTAGTAACTTAGTAACTCTATTACTGTGATGAGACAGCATGATAAAGGCAACTCTTATTTTTAAAAAATCATTTAATTGGGTGCTTTGCTCACATTTTCAGAGTTTAGTCTATTCTGGTAATGGTGGGATGCATGGTCACAGGCATGGCAGGCATGGTCTTGGAGAAGTAGTTGAGAGATACAGGCAGAAAAGGAGAGACACTAGGCTTGGCATGGACTTTTGAAATCACTAATTCTTGTATTCAACTCAAATAATGCCTCTCCCTGGTGATTTATTAGTCTCCCAACCAAAAAAAGCCCAGGACCAGATGGGTTTAGTGCAGAGTTCTATCAGACCTTCAAAGAAGACCTAATTCCAACTCTCCTCAAACTATTCCACAAAATAGAAATAGAAAGTACTCTACCCAACTCATTCTACAAAGCCACAATTACCCTGATACCTAAACCACAGAAAGATCCAACAAAGAAAGAGAACTTCAGTCCAATTTCCCTTATGAATATCGATGCAAAAATACTCAATAAAATCCTTGCAAACCGAATCCAAGAACACATCAAAACGATCATCCATCATGACCAAGTAGGCTTCATTGCAGGAATGCAGGGATGGTTTAATATATGGAGATGCTTCAACGTAATTCACTATATAAACAAACTCAAAGACAAAAACCACATAATCATCTCCTTAGATGTTAAGAAAGCATTTGACAAATCCAACACCCATTCATGATAAAAGTCATAGAAAGATCAGAAATTCATGGCCCATACCTAAACATAATAAAAGTAATCTACAGCAAACCAGTAGCCAACATCAAACCAAATGGAGAGGAACTTGAATCAATCCCACTAAAATCAGGGACTAGACAAGGCTGCCCACTTTCTCCCTACCTATTCAATATAGTACTTGAAGTAATAGCCAGAGCAATTTGACAACAAAAGGAGATCAAGGGGATACAAATTGGAAAGGAAGAAGTCAAAATATCACTATTTGCAGATGATATGATAGTATATATAAGTGACCCTAAAAATTCCACCAGAGAACTCCTAAACCTGATAAACAGCTTCAGTGCAGTAGCTGGATATAACATTAACTCAAACAAATCAATGGCCTTTCTCTACACAAAGCATAAACAATATGAGAAAGAAATTAGGGAAACAACACCCTTCACAATTGTCACAAATAATATAAAATACATGACTCTAATAAGGAAGTGAAAGATATGTATGGCAAGAACTTCAAGTCTCTGAAGAAAGAAATTGAAGAAGATTTCAGAAGATGGAAAGATCTCCCATGCTCATGGATTGACAGGATTAATATAGTAAGAATGGCTATCCTGCCTAAAGCAAACTACAAATTCAATGCAATCCCCATCAAAATTCCAACTCAATTCTTCACTGAGTTAGAAAGGGCAATTTGCAAATTCATCTGGAATAACACAAAACCTAGGATAGCAAAACCTATTCTCAACAATAAAAGAACCTCTGTGTGAATCAAAATGTCTGACCTCAAGCTGTACTACAAAGCAATTCTAATAAAAACTGCATGGTACTGGTAAAGCAACAGACAGGTAGATCAATTGAATAGAATTGAAGATCCAGAAATTAAAATATATTCAACCACCACAGATAGTTATCCGAATGAAAAAACTAAGTTAACCTGCATATTGAAAAATCATTCGGGAGGCAGAGGCAGAGGCAGAGGCAGAGGCAGAGGCAGAGGCAGAGGCAGAGGCAGAGGCAGAGGCAGAGGCAGAGGCAGAGGCAGAGGCAGAGGCAGAGGCAGAGGCAGAGGCAGAGGCAGAGGCAGAGGCAGGCAGATTTCTGAGTTTGAGGCCAGCCTGGTCTACAAAGTGAGTTCCAGGACAGCCAGGGCTTCACAGAGAAACCCTGTCTAGAAAAACAAAAACAAAAACAAAAACAAAAACAAAAACAAACAAACAAAAAAAGATCTCATGCTGGGCAGTGGAGGCACATGCCTTTAATCCCAGCACTTCGGAGTCAGAGGCAGGCAGATTTCTGATTTCGGGGCCAGCCTGTTCTACAGAGTGAGCTCCAGGACAGCCAGGGCTATGCAGAGAAACCCTGTCTCGAAAAAACAAACAAACAAACAAACAAAAAACCCAAACACAAAAACAAAAACAAACAAACAAAAAACAAAACAAAACGACATAAATATGAATGGATATACCTTCAACTCAACATCAATATATAAATCACAATTTTTTTTTTCATTTTAATGGTACATGAACTTATATGCGGGTCAAGTATGTTCTGAATGTTTGAATATGTCATCAAAATATGCTTCATTAGTCTTCATTTTAAAACAACTTAAAACATGCTCTTGGGTGTTTATTTGCATGTATGTCTTCATATCTGCTTGATGGGGCAAAAGAGGGAGTCAGATCTTTTAAGATATGGTGTACAGATGCTTGTGAGATGTTGAGAATCAAATTTAGTTCCTCAGTAAGGCGAGTCTGTATTCTTAAACAGTGAAGCATCTTTCCATATCTGGTTACATTTTTAATGGAAGCCGATAGTGATAAGTTGACTTCAAAGACTTATTTGATGATATTTTATTTCTAGCTTTGAATTATATCATTTTAACTAACATTAAGGCATACATAGTAAAAAAAAAAAAATCTAATGGTTCTCCAAAAGAAATTGGGCAATATAGTCACAAAAAATGTTGGAAGAACAAATTGTACTCACTAACAAATTATTGTTCAGTATCCCTATAAGATGAAAAAGAATTCCTATTTTTCTGTTGTATATTCATAGAGAAATAGCTTTGATGACTTACGTCTTGATTAATTAGTATCCAAAATATCAGACTCTTAAAATTCTCAGTATAAAAATGATTTACCAAGTTAGAGATGTTACTAAAGACATTAAGTGTAAACATAGACATTCTGTATGCCAATTAGTGGTGCATCTTAACATTTACTTAATTATATGTCTTAATTATGCAATTTCATATATGGTACTTACACTAATTAAATAATTGCAACATGTAACTAGATGTAGCTTTTATGTAAAAAAAAAACACCTCAAGTTATTTTAAGTAGTAAAAAAAATGACTAATTTTTATTCTTTGTTTAAGGAAAGCTGTTGGATATCTGCCTGATATACACCAATGCTTTTGAAAAGTGTGTTGATTTATGACTCTTAAAATTTTGATTATAAAAACTTCAAGTAATTGTTATCTAATTCCATGTGATATTTGGACCATTATGAATCATTGCTCTTTGAGTTCAGAATAAATTGCCTAATCTTTCTTTTGAGCAGAAGCATGCATTTTTTTTTTAAATTCTGTAGATAGTGGATGTTTTCAAACCAATTTTGTGGTTCATATTTATTGCTAATTTTGAAGTTCTGGAAGAAAGATATTGCTAACCAATTATTCTCTTTAAAATAAGGAAATGCTTTAAACTCACTGGAAAGTTAAAATGTTATGATTTATTTAGACTCTAACTTAATATCACAATATTTTATCTAGTGCAGTTATAGTTTGTGAGCATTTTTAATCTGATAGAGGACATAAGTGACTTTGTATCAATTACCTAAAATCCCAATTCTCTATGACATAAAGAAACACTAATTTGATCTCGAGATGTATTTCCATCAAGACACTAGGCCCATTGCACAGTATACAGAAAATAGAGCTTATTTACTACAGTTCATCCATCACTTTCAAGTGATGAAAACAGTGGATGCCATAGAAATGAACTATTTCTATGTCTGGTCATAGTAACTGATGAGTCGGTTATGTGTAACAGTCTCTGGGAGAGTACACAACAAAGTGCAAATGTCTTTCTCATGACATATTTACACTTGCCTAAAGTACATTTCCTTTGTGATAAATTGTGATTTGATTAATAATATAATTGAGGAAAAGAAGAACATAAAAGAGATAATTCTAAATGTAAGCATGAAGCCTTGGTATGGTGTCAGAAGTGATAAGATGGGTGTGTTTATCATCAACATTGTAAATTTGGTTAGAATCTGTATTTTCTTTTTTTTTTATTGGATATTTTCTTTATTTACAATTCAAATGTTATCCCTTTTCCAGGTTTTTTTCTCTGAAACCCCCATCCACTCCCCTCCCCTTGCCTCTATGAGGGTGTTCACTCACCCACTCCATACACCTACCTTCCTTCCTTGCCATTCCCCTACACTGGGGTGTCTAGTCTTCACAGAACCAAGGGCCTCTCCTCCCATTGATGCTCTCTATAAGGCCATTCTTTGCTACATATGTGTCTGTAGCCCTGGATCACTCCATGAGTAATCTTTGGGTGGTGGTTAAGTTCCTGGAAGACCAGGGTAGGGGTGTCTGGTTGGTTGATATTGTTGTTCTTCCTATGGGGTTGCAAACCCCTTCAGCTCCTTCAGTCCTTTCTCTCACTCTTCCATTGAAGACCCTGTGCTCAGGCCAATGATTGGCTATGAGCATCTGCCTCTGTATTTGGCAGGCACTGGAAGACTCTCTTTGTAGCTAGCTATATCATGCTCCTGCTAGCAAGCACTTCTTGGCATTAGCAATAAAGTCTGGGTTTGGTATCTGTATATGGGATTGATCCCTAGGTGAGGCAGTCTCTGGGTGGCTGTTCCTTCAGTCACTGCTCCACACTTTGTCTCCATATTTCTTCCTTTGAATATTTTGTTCACTCTTTTAAGAAGGACTGAAGAATCCACACTTTGATCTTCCTTCTTCTTAAGCTTCATGTGATCTATGAATTGTATCTTGGATTTTCCAAGCTTTTGGGCTAATATGCACTTATCAGAGAGTGCATACCATGTGTTCTTTTGTGAATGGATTACCTCACTCAGGATGACATTTTCTAGTTCCATCCATTTGCCTTAGAATTTCATGAAGTCATTGTTTTTAATTGCTGAGTAGTACTCCACTGTGTAAATTTACTATATTTTCTGTATCCATTCCTCTGTTGAAGGACATCTGGATTCTTTCTAGCTTCTGGCTATTATAAATAAGACTGCTCTGAACATAGTGGAGTGTGTGTCCTTGTTATATGTTGGAGCATCTTTTGGGTATATGCCTAGGAGTTGTAGAGCTGAGTTCTTAGATCTAATTTTCTGAGGAACTGCCAAACGGATTTCCAGAGTGGTTGCACCAGCTTACAATCCCACCAACAATGGAGGAGTGTTCCTTTTTTTTTCCACATCCTGGCCAGCATCTGCTGTTACCTGGGGGTTTTATTTATTTATTTATTTATTTATTTATTTATTTATTTATTTATTTTTATCTTAGCCATTCTGACTGCTGAGGGGTAGAATCTCAGGGTTGTTTTGATTTGCATTTTCCTGATGACTAAGGATATTGAACATTTCTTTAGGTGCTTCTTGGGCATTTGATATTCCTTTGTTGAGAACTCTTTGTTTAGTTCTGTTCCCCATTTTTAGTAGAGTTATTTGCTTCTCTGGATTCTAACTCATTGAGTTCTTTGTATATACTGGATATTAGCTCTCTATCAGATGTAGGTTTGCAAAGATCTTTTTCCATTCTTTTGGTTGCTGTTTTGTCCTATTGCCAGTGTTCTTTGTCATATAGAAGTTCCACAATTTTGTAATGTCCCATTTGTCTATTTTTGATCCTACTGCACAAGCCATTAGGGTTCTCTTCAGGAAATTTTCCCTGTGCCCATATGTTCGAGGCTCTTCCTCACAATTTTCTTCTGTAAGTTTCAGTGTATCTGGTTTATGTGGAGGACCTTGATCCACTTGGACTTGAGCTTTGTAAAAGGAGATAAGAATGTATTGATTTGCATTTTTCTACCTGCTGACAGCCAGTTGAACTAGTACAATTTCTTGAAAATACTGTCTCCCCGACCCCCACACTGGATGGTTTTAGCTCCTCTGTCAAAGATCAAGTGACCATAGGTATGTCATTTCATTTCTGGGTCTTCATTTCTATTCCATTGATCTACCCGTCTGTCTCTGTACCAATGCCATTTGATTTTAAGGCAGACATTAGAATATGATCAACAGTTGCTTTGAGCAGATAGACAATTATCTTGCCTATCAAGAATAATCAACTTTGGTTATTACACAACTGTGCATTCACAACCTGCACACTCTGCCTAAAACAACAAGTACACACGATGCTATTGTCATTATTCCTAACATTTGCTGTAATTACGGCTTAAGGGCGGAGATAAATATATGAGTAGCTACCTTCGAAGGACTATTTAATGCTTGCTTTTATGTCTGCACTAATCCTGTCCCAACTTAGTCTCTCCCTGGCAATTGCTAGAGATTGAATTACTTTGCCTCTGAAATTAACCCTAACGGGCCGCACAGTTCTTTGGCAGTACTAACTTGTAGCTTATTAGTGTGGAAAGACATCCATGGAAGCAACCAATTTGCAAATAAAACACTGATGAATGAGGTAATAAAATGGAAAGAAAGGCCACTTCCTTTCCACGGGGGGACACTCAAAGCTGAGTGTGCACAAGTTTTATGCTAATATAAAATCGGTTCAAGCAAAGTACCCAGTTTTATAACCTGACAAATTGGTGCCAAGTTATTTCAGCAGAAAAAAAAAAAAAGTGAGGACTCTACAAGATACATCTGCTTAGATGAGAAGTTTGAAACCATTAATAATGTATTCAACATAGAATAATTAGTGGGAATATCAGCAATGATATACTCAAATTATGATTCTCACATAAACAATAACTATTTAGAATAAGATTTGTCCCCATACTAGATGTTTGAATTTTTGACTGACGCTCAGCAGATTTTTGCTAACCAACCAAAAAATCAAAGAAAAAAATTAATGATTCTATGTACACACAAAAGAGGAAACAATGATTTAGAAATTTCATGTTACTATCACTGACTCATAAAACAGGATTTAGAATTTGACCTAATTGTCAGATTGAATGAGCCTAAGAAAATCAGCGGAATTCAGATTATATAGCTATTGATATACAGGTGACTTATCAAGTGATAATAATTGATTGTGCTTATTTGTCTGGACTTGGTCAATTGTTAATAAAGAGACAGTAAAAGAAGCCTGTGGAGCAATGCTTTAAATAAATATGACTAATGAAAGTAGCACTATTTAAAATATGTTTATAAGATTATATTTATTCAATTAGTATATTTTATTGTAATGAAAACAAACTCTAATATAAGATGAGACAATATTTTGAACTCTTATGACTACACTATTACTAATAATTACCCTAGAGATTTGTTGTTGTTGTTGTTGTTGTTGTTTTGTCTTACTTTTGTTTGTTGAGGCAAGGACTCACTTTTACCCTATGCTGGACAGACTTTAACCTGTTAATAATGTAGTCTAGTTTTGAATTCTCCTGCTTCAACTGCCAGAATACTTGATTACATGTATTAATCATCGAGTAACAGACTTTTCCCGGGGAAATACAAAACACGCCAAAGTCTGCTTTGGTGAGCCAGTGAGTTTTATATGGGTTTCCTACAAGAACATGGGTGAAAGCTTACAAGAGGGGTAGAGTCGTCTCAAAGTCGTCTCGAAACCCAAGCAAGGGTGATGGACAGCAAGACAGGAAACTTGGAGTATATTGGACAGTTTAAAAGGAAGCTCAGTACATTGGAGAATGTCCTTTCCGGGAGGCTCAGTTGGGCTGAGCTTCCTCCAAGAATCTCAGTGTGATTTTTCTTCTATTCGTATTAGTTGGCTTCTTCTTCTTCCAGACAAGCTGTCCTTGTTTGAGAATCTTCTTTACAATTTGGCTTCTTGAGGGGGTTTCTCAGCAGTTTCTCCTGTTTATAGAGTACTGGGGAGGGAGGAAGCTAGTGGTCCATTTAAGAGACTTATTTAAGATAGTTTTGAGTAGAATGGTTGGCCAACCTTTGCGCTGCGATCCCCAATGGAGGAATTGGAGCAGGGATAGAAGGATCTGAGGGGGGTTGCAACCCCATGGTGGGGGAAGCAATATTAACCACCCAGACACCCTGAAGCTCTTGGGGATTGGACCACCAACCAAAGAATACACATGGAGTTACCCATGACTCCAGCTACATATGTAGCAGAGGATAGATTTGTTGAACATCAGTGGGAGGAGTGACACTTGGGCCTGAGGGGGTTTGATACCCCAGTGTAAGGGAATACCAGGGCAGGAAGGCAGAAGTGGGTAGGTGGGTGGGAGAGCACCTTCATAGAGGCAGGGGATGGGGGAATGGAATAAGGGGTTCCCGGAGGGGAGACCTGGAGAGGGAATAACATTTGAAATGTAAATAAAGAAAATACCCAATAAAGGGGAAAAAAGTAGATAGTTTTGAGTTGTTTACTGTCCTTCTTATTGAACTGCCCTTCGTTTTAAAATGTTTCAATCTCTAAAAAACTGATACACAGCATGGGCCAATATGCACTACTATTAATTTAGTTTTTATTTTGAAAAAAAATGACATAAGCCATTTTTGGAAAGGGGAAGCAAGCATTAGTTACTCTAAAATTATTTTATAGACTCATAAAGGTAAATTTTATAATAAAGTAGTCTCTGATTTGATGACTAAAATGATGGCTCTTTTTACTAATAAAGGAATGTTTATTTTATATTGATAGTAAAATTTTGTGCAATTGGGTGTGCAATAACATGAAGGAGCAATAAATAAAATGCTGATTTGGTTTATTTTCTTTTTCTTTTTAATACATTTTATTAGATATTTTCTTCACTTACATTTCAAATGTTATCCCTAAAGCCTCCAATACCCTCCCCTCCCCCGCCCTGCTCCCCAGCCCACCCACTCCTACTTCCTGGTCCTGGCATTCCCCTGTATTGGGGCATATGATCTTCTCAAGACCAAGGGCCTCTCCTCCCATTGATGGCCAACTAGGCCATCCTCTGCTACATATACAACCAGAGGCACTGTGGGGTACTGGTTAGTTCATATTATTGATCCTCCTATAGGGTTGCCGACCCTTTTAGCTCTTGCTGACAGGACCCTGATATAGCTCTCTCTTGATACTGAATTTTTGAAGGAAAATAAAAGTAGTTTTTTTTTTTTCCTTACTGATTTCTTAAACCACAGAAAAACTCATAAAATTTACAAAGATTTATATTTTAATTTTTAAAATTTAGGTATTATTTGATTTTTAATATTTATTAAATTAAGTATCCTCTGACACACAAGAGCAATCTTTTAATTGTAAACCCTAGGAAATAAAAAAGCAAATCATATACTTCTAACACATATTGGCACAGAGTAGAAATTCCATTCCGTAAAGGAGGAATGGGGCTAAACCGAGGAAATGCTGGAAAAAGCGAATCTAAAACTCAACAGGGTAAATGTCAAATCCTACAGCTTCATGTCACATATTAAAAGGTCCTGCCCTCATAGCTTTTCTGCCTGCTAAATACTTCTCTCTTTATGGACAGTTCCGTTCCCTGTGTGTGGCTCTCGTTGGCAGACAACCCATAGTTCTGGCCTTTGGGGCATTGGGGTCTCAAACACAACCCGGGCTTCCCATCCATAACTTAGCGCAGTGACCTCTCAGGACCTCTCGTCCACTCAGGGTCTTCATGCAGACATTTCTCTGTTATGCGTTGCCTGGCATCAGCAGGCTTCTGAAATCCTAGAAGATTCCAGGATGTTTTTATTTGATTTCCTCCATTATTCTAAAGCCAATATATGATGCAGATGACATTGCCAAGGTCAGTTGCCAGCTTAGGACACACCCAGACTCTCTTGAACCACACTGGCTTCAGCTTTTGTTTGCTTTGCTTTTCTGGGAGTAGAAAATTTCAACAAATATCAGATCCCCTCCTAATCTTTTTAGCTCTTTCTTTCAGCTCAAGTCTTGGCTTCAACCTGACTTTTTTTTTTTCTGGTGTTTTTCTCTTCATTTTTTTTTTAAATTTTGTACTTTCCTGCTCTGTTTGTACTTTCCTGCTCTTTGATCATTCACATTGTAAATCTCCATAAGAGAGTCCTATTAGAATATGTTCAAATCAGAAGCAAAGAAAATACTCCATTACTTTTGAAATCAGTCTCAGGAAAGATCTTAGGACAAGAGCAGAAAGCATCCACAATCTTTTCCTATATTTCATATTTTAGGTCTTAAGCACAGGTACTAACATTGTTCCCTTTTGAAAGCTCCTGAGTTCAGCCTCCACTGTCCCTGTTGCTTTCTACAGTACTGCTTTCAAGGTTCCACAACAGTGAGCCATTCAGTGCTGTTTCCAATATTCAACTACTTTTCTAATTCAAAGCTTAACTTCCACACACACCCCCCCAACCCAGCATGGTGAGATGTTCTCTGACCATAACCCACTGTTCAAGTATCAACTTCTGTATTAGTTTTGTATTACTATGATAAAAGAGTATGACTGAAGCAACTTACAGACAAAAGCATACTGTTCAAGGTAGAAAAGTGACTGAAATAATAGGGAATAGGGTATCAGGCAGGAAGAATCAGATAATGGGAGGCAAGTTTTTTTGTTTGTTTGTTTGTTTGCTTTTTTTTTTTTTTTGTTCTCGTTGTTATTTTATCTTACTTTTGTTTGTTGAGGCAAGGACTCACTTTTACCCTATGCTGGACAGACTTTAACCTGTTAATAATGTAGCCTAGTTTTGAATTCTCCTGCTTCAATTACCAGAATAATACTTGATTACATGTATTAGTCATTGAGTAACGGACTTTTCCGGGGAAATACAAAACATATACATCTACCCACACTAAATAAGGAACTAAATACTGAACAAAGGATGTATAACACACCAAAGTCTGCTTTGGTGATCCAGTGCGTTTTATTTGGTTTTTTTTTTTTTTTTTTTAACAAGAACACGGGTGAAACTTTACATAGAGGGGCAGAGTTGTCTCAAAGACAACTGCCTCTCGAAACCCAAGCAAGGGTGATAGACAGCAAAACAGGAAACTTGGAGTATATTGGACAGTCTAAAGGCTTTTAAGAATTTAATGAAAATGAAGACACATCATACCAAAACTTACGGGACACAATGAAAGCTGTAGTAAGAGGAAAGCTCATAGCTCTAAGTGCCTCTGAAAAGAAACTGGAGAGAGCTCACACTAGCTGCTTGACAGCACACCTGAAAGCTCTAGAACAAAAAGAAGCCAATAGACCCAGGAGGGGTAGATTGTAGGAAACAATCAAACTCAGGGCTGAAATCAACCAAATAGAAACAACAACAACAGCAACAACAACAGCAACAACAACAAAAACTATACAAAAACTCAACAAAACCAGGAGCTGGTTCTTTGAGAAAATCAAGAGAATAGATCAACCCTTAGCTAGACTAACCAGACGGCAGAGAGACAGTATCCAAATTAATAAAATCAGAGATGAAAAGGGAAACATAACAAAATATATCTTAAAATAATTATTCTGTCTCTTGTTGGGGAGCAGGGGGTAGGGGAGGAAATAAGGGATTTTTGGAGAGGAAACTAGGAAATGGGATAACATTTGAAATATAAATGAAGAAAATATCTACTCAAAAAAGAAAATGTGAAAAAAGAAAATATTAAAATCATGTTCTACAAACATCATGGAAATAGTATTGATCATTTTTCTTACTGTGCTTGAAATTAAAGTTTTCTTAATGTTAACTTCAAAGATATTTGCTATTTTGAAAATTTAAAAATATACTTACTGCTAAAATAATTTCTCTCTTAGAATCACTGATAATCTTTTTAAGTAAACTGATTGTTAGTGTACACAGATATATATATATAAATGCATTTTAAATATTCTTTCACTATGTCAGGTGATATCGTATAAGGACATTGGATATATTTATTATTGATTCATTTTTAATATTTTATGCTCTTTTATTCTGCTTAATTCCAAAAGAGTATTTTGCATGTTTTGAAACAGTTTAGTATTCAACATTAGATATAGGATCCTCAGTTATGGATAGTATTAAATATTCACTGATGATATTTTTAAGGTATGATAGGATATGAATGTAAAGTTGAACAAATTTTTATGTATTATTTGATTCTCAAAATACTCAACATTATTAATATGTTTGATGTATAAAATGCATTTAAGTAGTGCAAATTTAAGAAAAAAAATCATCATGAGTCAGGTAACCTAGACACAAAAGAACACACATGGTATGTACTCACTGATAAGTGGATATTAGCCTAAAACTCAGAATACCTATGATACAACTCAGAGACCATATAAAGTGTCAAAGTATGGATGCTACAGTCCTACTTAGAAGGTGGAACAAAATAATCAAGCGAGATAGAGGGTGGGAAGCATCTGAGAGGGAGAGAAGAGGAGGAGGGAAAGGGGGCCAGGATTCGGTATGAGAAGAAACGGGAGAGCACTACAGAGGGTCAGAGAATTAAACAGAAATATGCAGCAGTGTTAGATGGGAAACTGGGGGTAGCCACTATAAAGTCGCAGATGGCAGGGAAGCAAGAGGTTCCCAGGACCCAACAGGGATGACATTAGCCAAAATACCCAACAAAGAGGAAATAGAACCTGTAGAGTAGTCAGGCATGGTTCCCAGTTGCGGGATGGGGCAACTCACCCATCTCAAAAATTTTAACCAAGAATTGTTCCTATCTAAAGGAAATGCAGAGGCAAAAAAATGGAGCAGCGATTGAAGGAAAAGCTATCCAGAAAACACCCAACCTGGAGATCCATCCCACCAACAGATACCAAACCCGGACACTATTGCTGATGCCCAGAAGTGCTTGCTGACAGAGACCTGTTGTACTGGCTAGGTTTTTGTCAACTTGACACAGCTGGGTTATCACAGAGAAAGGAGCTTCAGTTGGGGAAATGCCTCCATGAGATCCAGCTGTGGAGTATTTTCTCAATTAGTGACCTTTGGGTGGTGCCATCTCTGGGCTGGCAGTCTTGGGTTCTATAAGAGAGCAGGCTCAGCAAGCCAGGGGAAGCAAGCCAGTAAAGAACATCCCTCCATGGATTCTGCATCAGCTCCTGCTCCCTGACCTGCTTGAGTTTCAGTCCTGACTACCTTGGTGATGAACAGCAGTATGTAAGTGTAAGCAGAATAAACCCTTTCCTCTCCAACTTGTTTCTTGGTCATGATGTTTGTGCAGGAAAGAAACTCTGACTAAGACACCTGGTATGGCTGTCTCCTGAGAGGCTCTGCCATCACCTGGTAAACAGATGTAGATACTCACAGTCAACCATTGGACTGAGCCTGGAGACTCCAATGGAAGAGTTAGAAGGACTGAAGGGGCAGAAGGGGATTGCAACTCCATAGGAAGAACAACAATATCAATTAACCAGACACCTCAGAGCTCCCAGGGACTAAACCACCAACCAAAGAGTATACATGGAAGGACACATGGCTCCAGCTACATATGTAGCAGAGGATGGCCTTATATGTTACCAACAGGAAGGGAAGCCCTTGGTCCTGTGGAAGTTTGATACCCCAGCATAAGGGGAAGTGAGAGTGGTGAGGTGGAAATGGGGGGTGGAGGGGGATTACCTTCATAGAGGCAGAGGAGGGGATGAGATGGAGGGGTTGTGGAGGGGAAACTGGAAGGGGGACAACATTTGAAATGTAAATAAATAAAATAAAAAAAATTAAAAAGAGGCAAGTTCTGGGCTGGAGAGATGGCTCAGCACTTAAGTGCACTGACTGCTCTTCCAAAGGTTCTGTGTTCAAATCCCAACAACCACATGGTGGCTCACAACTATCCGTAATGAGATATGATGTCCTCTGCTGGGCTATCTGAAGACAGCTACAGTGTATTTAACAGATAATAAATACATAATTTTTATTTTTAAGGAAGCAAGTCCTGGTTTCACATGCTATGTCTTCTTTATCCATTTTTCAGTTGAGGTATATCTAGGTTCTTTCCAGTCTCTGGCCATTATGCATAAGGCTTCTATGAACATAGATGAGCAAGTGAGAGGCATATTCTTCTCTGTAGAGAAATGAAGAGAGTGTATCTGGAGAAGAATGTGGTATGTGGGGGAGGGGTAGGTAGTGGAAGAAATAGAAGAAGGCTAGGCTGCAGTTTGGATGTATTTTATGAAAATAATAATAATAATAATAATAAAGAAGAGGAAGAAGAAAGTCAAGATTTGGTTGGCATAGTTTATCAGTTTATTATATTCATATTTTTAAACAAAAGAGCATTTCTATGCTTGACGGAAATAATGACAGAGTAAGTGAAAGAAATATATCGTATTTGTGCACAGCGGTTTCTAAGAAATGGAGGTTCAAAGGGGAAGAAAGAATATAAATCTGTATCATGTACAGTATGAAGTTCCTAAAAGCTTTTCAAAATATAGCAAATATAATAAAATGAGTAAGTCATAATAAGTCCTATAACTGTGATATCAGAACTAGTAGAAATATGATGCTTGAAAATAAGAGACAATGGAGGTTAGAGTGATGGCTCAGCCGTTAAGAGCACTGATTGCTCTTCCAGATGTCCTGAGTTCAATTCCCAGCAACCACATGGTGGTTCACAACCGTCTGTAATTGGATCTGTTGTTCCCTTCTGGTATGATAGAAGACAGTAACAGTGTACTCATAGAAGTAAAATAAATAAATATTTTAAAAAGCATGAAAAAAAAGAAAATAAGAGACAAACAGCTTGAAAACTGGCCCAAATTATATTTGAAAAATGTATTATGATATAACATATGTATATGCCATGGGTGACATGAATAGGGAAAGAACAATACAAATACAATGGTATTGGTGCTTGTTCTGTGACTTATCTTGGATCCTGCAAGCAAGTATGTATTTCCCCAAAAGCAAGGCAGGAAGAGACCAACTAAACTCCAAGACACAAATTTATTTTGACAGCAAAGAATTTACTGTGTTTACTTTACAGAACCATGGAGACGCCTTGAATAGTGACTCACAAAACAGCATCCCTGAAATTTTTCCTGAAGTCTAAGGTACCCTCAATGATTGTTCTAAACTATTATGAACTCATGAAGGGGTTTGTGAATCTCACAAATTTCTTTTTTTTTTTTTTTTTTTTTTTGAGCCTTGTAGGATTTCCTCTTTGTTGTTATTGTCTTTTCTTTCTGAGACAATAGTTGTGTCGTTTCTCCTGTGCCTTTCATCATTACAACTCTCTCATACATGCCTGTTTGCTCATTTTAAAAATCATGATCTATTTACTCATTTGATGTTACACTCACACACACACACACACAGACACACACACACACGTATGTATGCATGTCTGTATGTATCATTATTATATAAGTAGCCTAGTTATGTTATTCATATGTATGCTTTCTTAGCTGACCACTTTATATTGAGTAACCAACCAATTGGTATGCTCTTCCATTTAGGATCCTACTTCTAATAAGCTCTATATGGTTGACTGTAGATTGTTGGGACGGGGTCATGCACATGGACTATTCTTTCTCCAATTTCAAATGTCTATTGGTATTCTTCTTCTTCAACCTATGTTGGTGAGACTCTATGGCTATAGCTTCTGATGTTATTAAGAGACACAATCTCACCACAAACTCGCTGATCCTATTGCCTCGTTCTTATAGGAGAGAATAATTTAGTTCTTGGAGAGAAGATCCACAGTATAAGTAAAATGGCCGGTCATGATGCAAGAGATTAAATGTGACAACTCCAGTACGTAGTATTTAGTAATTTAGGCAAATGCATCTTATTTATTCTCTTCTGGTTGTAACTCCTCTGTTAAGCCAGTTGATGTGTACCAAATTAAGCCTTCAAAAAGACCACAGTTTATAATACTCTATTTAAATCAGAAATCAAAAGAATTGCACACAGATAACACCCAGTAGGAGGATATATTTTGTGGCAAACGGTAGTTAAAGATTATCCCTTACTGCGTTGAATAAATAGGGGATCTAATTGTTAAGTTGAATTAAAAGAGCTCAGATTTAAAAGGAAGAAAAAAAAAACAGGCTTCTAAAGACATATCTTAATGTGACTTTCATCCTTTTCTGAACAATTTTAATATAAGCAATGATTATTATAAAACACTATGGTGTTCCTTTTTTTCTCAAGCCTATCCTAATTATAGTTCAGAAATGGAACAATATTCAGTTTCTATCATCATGATGAAGTTTGACAGCTAAGAGGCTATTCAAAGACAGACAGAAAGCGTTTACTCCTGTTATTAGCTACACTTTAGTTTTATTGCAAACCAAATAAAATTTATGTCTGATTTCAAAAAAGAAATATTTCTTCCCTCCTAACTTGACAACCATTAATGAAGTTTGTTGTGACAAATCATGGTTTATTTAGCTTACATTGTCACTATTTTTTCGAGCAAATACCAAAGTATAGACAAACTATATTCATTCCTCATATACCAACTAGAATAAGATATAAAGTATAACAAATTCTCATCTTTTATTCCATATCATGTTTTCTTTCCTTCACATTTTTCACTTCACAGAGGAAATTATTCTCCTGCATTTTAAAAACTCTAATTATTTTCAAACTTCCAGTGCAGATGTACCTGTAGACACTGTGTCCTTTGTGCTTTAAAGTTAAAGCTCAAAATAAACAGCTATACTCAGGCTGTGTTTTCAGAGTGACTTTAACACTTTTGACTGCATCCAGAATGTGAGTTATAATCATCAATAGTTACTAATACACCATTATACTAATGTACCCTGGCATCAGCAACTCCTCCAGCAAGGAATATTTTGGTTTCTGCCATGTTTTATCAATTTCCCAAAAGGGTAGCTGTAATGTCTTCTTGCATACAAATGTACAGATTTCTGTTTGACCTCAGGAATGTAAGTAATATTTATCTTTTAAACAAATTTATATTCACCTTCACTAAATAAATTAGCTTGTATATTTCCCCAGGACTCCTCTGTAATGCATTGTGGATTAATAAACATTCTAAATACAAAGAAGTTCTTGTACATAGGAAATATATCCTCTTGGTTATTTCCTTACTTTTCTTTTTTATTTATTTGCAGTATATAGATTTAACATTTAGCGATGGTATCATTATATTTTTCTTCTGAACCTTGTCTAAATGCTATCTAAATTAAAACTTAAAATAGTATGTACAAGCTTTAATTTTCATTTGATATATTTAAACTCTGAGTTTATTCATAATTAATTTTGTTTTTCTTAAAGTAGCCAAACAAAATATATGAGACCATTCAATCCTCATTTCCTAATGGGTTTATCAAAATCATGTATATTACTTATTTCAACAAATTATAGATCGAGTTTACACTCAGTTAGCACCTTGCTTACTTAAAAGCAATACAACACATGCCAATAAGTTTTATTCAATAATGTCTTAACAATGAGTTAAAAAGTTTGAGAAGAATATACAGCCATATTATCCAGTTTCCAATCTATTCTCTACTTATCTGTTTCTACTATGTGAAACTTGGTATGTTATCCAAAACTTATAGTCGCTGTATACCATAAAATTATAATATTTATTTGTATGTTGTGGAGAATGAGAAAGATTTTAAGCATAAAATATTTTGAAATAGTGTTTGGAGATATCAGGTCCTTCTTCAGTGTAATCATCAACACTGTTATTGTTAAAATAAAATTTAATATCTATCTATCTATCTATCTATCTATCTATCTATCTATATCTTAATATTAAATATGAATTTAATATCTTATTAATTTTGGATATGAATTTTCCAATCCTATTAGCATGGAACACTTAAAATTATGTGAGGGCAAGTGTGTGGTATTATAAATGGAATACCATTAAGTTTATAAATAATTTGAAAGAAGTGGAATAAATTGCATTGTGTAGTACAACCTGCTTATGGATTATCTTCACTCTTTTTTCTCCCTTTTTATTCTACTCAGAGAAGTAATTTGCATTCTTTACAGTTTTTTATAAAATTTTATGTACCCAACAAATTAGCTTACATAACTTAAAATTATATTAATAAAACATTACTTTGTTATTTTGATGTTTAATAAGAATGTATTAATGTAGAAAAAGTTTAAATGCTGAACCTGGTGTGAATCAATGCCTCGTGTAAAGAATGAGGAAAACAAAATTAAAAATTTACACACATGCACATGCCTAAGCTCACACACAAAACACACAATACAGGCGACACATATACACACAACACATACACACAAATCGCAACACATATACACACAATATACAGACATATACAGACATACACATGCACATATATGCACATACACATTCACACAACACACACAATTCACATGCACAAAATACACACACAGACATACACATGTGCACATACACACACCTATACACAAACATAGGTGATGATTTCTACTGAAAGGAATGAACTAAGGTGTCATTGGCACAGTGCATTCATGAGTATATTTGCTTTCCAAACTTTATATGCCACAGTACAGAGGAATGCTAGGGCCAAGATGTGGTAGTGGGTGGGTAGGGGAGCAGGGCGGAGGATGGGGGAGGGTATAGGGGACTTTCTGGGATAGCATTTGAAATGTGAATGAAGAAAATATCTAATAAAAATTGGAAAAAAAAGAATCAAGTATCATAGTTCTAAGTACTTTCTTTGTCACAAGTAAAATTATTTTCTCTTAATAATGAAAGACAAACTTAATAACTCTGGAAATTTCCTCTTCTGCCTTTTTAAACTATATTTTAATGATAAACTTTATTTAGCCATAGGTGTCTGCTTATGTTATGTTCACACTCTATACATGTAAGCAATCTTGGTTGAGTAAATTTGTGTTTAATATTGTGATTATTCTGTAGCTCACCTATCATGGAATTTTTCAGCACCTTTTGTGAATATCTTCTTGTCTAATTATTAACAGTCCTTACATTTCTCCTTCCCTGAGGGGGAGCCACAGTTGGCTACATTCATTTGTCCAAATTCCATTTTTATACATTTTATTTTTAAAATCAGTCTCATGTGTGCCATTTATTGTGATTGAGTGTTAAGTTTACTAAGGTCTCTCTTATGTCCATCTTCTTGTATTTACCAAGTGATTATACAGTTAAAACATCTCATTTGTAATTTTAAGATATTGTACTTGAAGAGAAAAATTATTTCTGAAAAGGTAGAGTTAGAGAAACTCTGTCTCAAAAAACAAAAACAAAAACAAAAAAAAACCCCAAAAAACAAAACAAAACAACAACAACAAAAAACTAGTGTGAAGAAAGTGATCACTTCAAGGTGGACATTCTCACATGTATTTGCTGTGAATACTTCCTGGAGGGCACCAATAGAATATATGAGAAACAGAATTTTTTGTCAATTCATGCATTGGAAAGATCTTAATACAACCTCTTTCTTTGTAAAAGGCCATGCAATAAAACATTTACAAGTTTCTGTGATTTAAGTAGATTAATAAGTCCCCAAAACCTGAATGGCTCTTTGAATTTCACTTTAAATCCCTTTCTATACTAATGTTGTCATCATTTAAGATTGGAACTCCTGATGGATTCCTAAGGAAGCTTTAGTTTGTTACTTGGGCACTGATTATGTATGGAATAACGCTGATAAAAGAAGATACAAGCAGATTACCTATAATTTCAAGTCTAGGAAAAAAATAACATTTTAAAGCCTCTTATGCAGAACACAAAATGAACATTTGAACACTTCTTTAATGTCTAAATTCATCTTTAAAATGAGAAACATTTCTAAGTGATAAAAAAAAGGCAGTACTATGCATTACTCTTTTACAGCCACTGCAGAGAATTTCCCCTAGTGGTTCTTAAATTCTTTTCCATTTTCTTTTATTTTAACCATTTTCTGTTAAATCACTAATCACCTAATTTCCAAAAGCCACAGTCAATACTAAAGCCATTTACTAGTCTGATAGTCTGAACCTCATATGCCACATTGCATAAGTATATACGCCAATATCATCAAAATCTTAATGAAACTCAATTAATTCGTCTGTGCTGTGGCTTTTCAGGTATCTCTTCTCTTTATTATAGAAGTCAGGCTCATTTGTTAAGCCTTTTATAAGTTTGAACTAAGGCAATGGATATTTACTTAATAGATCTTTTATCAGGTTCCTAAGCAAATGAATTCTTTTCTCTACATTGATAACTTTCTACTTTTCTTCATAAAAACTATTGTTTAGTTTTATGTTGTGCAAAATATCAGACAAGCTGCAATTTTATAATTTTGATAAACCATTATATTTACACAAAACTATGCAAAACAAATAATATTTTTTTCAATTTTTATTAAATATTTTCTTAATTTACATTTCAAATGCTATCCCGAAAGTTCCATCCCCTCTCCCACCACCCTGCCCCCCTGCCCACCCACTCCCATTTCTTGGCCCTGGCGTTCCCCTGTATTGGGGCATATAAAGATTGCAATACCAAGGGGCCTCTCCTCCCAATGATGGCCGACTAGGCCATCTTCTGCTACATTCTGGGGGAATCACCATGCCTGACATTAAGCTGTATTACAGAGAAATTGTGATAAAAACTGCATGTTACTGGTACAGCAACAGACAGATAGATCAATGGAATAGAATTGAAGACCCAGAAATGAATCCACACACCTATGGTCATTTGATCTTTGACAAGGGAGCTAAAACCAAGCCGTGGAAAAAGGACAGCAGTTTCAACAAATGGTGCTGGCACAACTGGCTGTTATCATGTAGAAGAATGTGAATTGATCCATTCTTATCTCCTTGTACAAATCTTAAGTCTAAGTGATTCAAAGACCTCCACATAAAACCAGAGACACTGAAATTTATAGAGGAGAAAGTGGGGAAAACCCTCGAAGATATGGGCACAGGGGAAAGATTCCTAAACAGAACAGCAATGGCCTGTGTGGTAAGATCAAGAATTGACAAATGGGACCTTATAAAATTGCAAAGCTTCTGTAAGGCAAAAGACACATTCATCAAGACAAAAAGGCCACCAACAGATTGGGAAAGGATTTTTACCAATCCCAAATCTGATAGGGGACTAATATCCAACATCTACAAGGAGCTAAAGAAGCTGGACTCCAGAAAAACGAATAACCCCATTAAAAAATAGGGTACAGAGTTAAACAAAGACTTCTCAACTGAGGAATTCCGATGGCTGAGAAACATCTGAAAAAATGTTCAACATCCCTAATCATCAGGGGAATGCAAAGCAAAACAAATAATATTGATGAAGCACAAGTTAGATTAATAAAATTTGTTACATGCAGATCTTTCACATTTCTACAAAATGTTTAAATTGTGGAAATTACAAACACCAATGTTAAGAAATAATTATTAAACATGAAGAAGTACATTGGAGTTACATATAGTCCTGTGTACCTGTCAAAATTAAATACAGGTGGATGGGTCATCAGAAAGCCAGAAAATGATATTTAAACATGTCTAGAATTGAATGTAAGTGTAAACTCAACATGGAATTAGAGAAAAGTGACAGCAGAACATATGAGACAGCATTTTTCCTACTGTGAATGTGGATTTGAAAATAATAGACCACAGTCATAAGTAGCTAACATTTGAAAGGAAAAAATGAACTCTGCAATGGTTTTGAAAATAAACAGAAAAAAAAGGTACTATGGAGGCAGAACTTGGGAACAGAATTTCCTTATACACTCAGAGAATTAGACACATACATCAGATTAGGGATCATTTACTATGTGGAGTTTACAAATACTCCTTTTGGGTTTATATAAGAATTTAAAATATGATTTATATTTCATCATTACTAGTATATATATATTCCAGAGAAATCTTGATATAATACTTTTATCTCATTATAACATAACTATGAGTTCTAAATAGACTGTAAACGTGTTTTGCAACATAACTTACATATAGAAGTCGTACTTATACTCAATCTTTAATCTCTCTCTCTCTCTCTCTCTCTCTCTCTCTCTCTCTCTCTCTCTCTCTCTCTTTTTTTTTGAGACAGTGTTTCTCTGTGTAGTCCTGGCTGTTCTGGAACTCACTCTGCAGACCAAGCTGGCCTCAAATTCAGAAATCTTCCTGCCTCTGCCTCCAAGTGCTGCGATTAAAGGCGTGTGCCACCACTGCCCGGCCACTCAATTTTTAATGTCTAAGCCATTCTTTTCGCCTGTGTTCATCAGAATATCATGATATGATTTTCTAATATTGAGAAATTATGAAGAGTATTTTAGAAAAGCTCTATCTCTAAATAGTTGAGTGTAAGCAAAATCTCAACATACCTGAACCATTATGATATAAAGAAAGTGCTTCAAGAGGTAAGTTATAGTGTATAAAAACCTACATTAAAAGTCAGAGATATGCCAAATACATGACTTAATCTTGCCCCACAAGGTACAATGCAGCCAGACCACACACAACTATGTGGGGAAGAAAAGCAATGAATACCAGGACATAAGGTGGTGAAACACCCTCATAGAAGTAGGGGAAGGAAGAGTAGATATGGGATTTTTGGAGGGGAGTAAATAAATAAAGTAACCAATAAAAGATGAAAAAAAGTCCATGGAAGCAAAAAGAATAAAAAGTCAATAGCATCTGGGAAAAGGAGAGTCAGTTTTCTATGAGGGTGGAACCTTTGTTGGATTTTTCACTCTCTAGTGAAGACCACATTTCAGGGAGGGGGAGGAGATAGGAGCCTCCCAGAAAACACAGGAGCCTATTAACCTGTTACATGCATCAGTAAAACAAAGACTCAGTTTAAAATCATAGACAAGTTAGAAGCAAGGACCAACATTCAGAACTGACCTTTGACCTCTGAATGTGTGTCATGCACACACACACACACACACACACACACACACACACATTCACAGAGAGAAAGAGGGAGTAAGAGAGAAAAAGAGTGGGAGAGAGACTTTAAAAAGTGAATTAAAATGGTCAAACACAAATTTGAATAAAATATTTAACATCTTTAGCTATGACTGAAACACTAATTAAAATGGAAACTACAGCGAGACTCCATCTTGCACCATTTCAAATGGCTGTCATTAAGAGAATGGTAGTGACAGATGCTAAATATGTTGTGGGGTGAAAAGAAAACTTGTTTTAGGTTGGTTGAAATGTAAATATGTCTAGCTACTAAGGGATTACAACAACATGAAGTCTAAAAATCACTAAAAATGGATGCTTTTTAAAAAATTAAAACCATGTAGACTTTAGTTAATATACAAGGGAAAACTTGTTTATCTATTATTGAAATTCACAATGGTCAAGCTGTAGATTTAGTTCAGATGTTCACTGAGACCTGGAAAGACAGAAAAATATGGCATATATACACAATGGGATTCAGTTCACACAAAAATAGAAATGAAATTATGTTATTTAAGGGAAAATTGAAGCAACTGGAGTTTATATTAAGATAAAGAACCCAGACTCAAATAGATAGGTATTGCATACTTTCTCTTGGTTTTTCCCTAGGTGTTATAGAAATATATAAAACTATACACATATGTATATACATATATGTACATGTATATAAATGTGTGCATGTATATATATATATATATATATATATATATATATATATATATGCTTAATATGTATACATATATGTGTACATTATAAAGATACATAAAAATACACAGTATTTTTATATGCATAGGTATATGTATATGTATGAGTATGTGTGTATATATACATACTTTTAATATGTCCATATATGTGTATGTTATAGAGATTCATAAAACTGTCATCGTTTCCCTAATTCAACCACAGTGGTCAGCAGCTTCAGTCCATTGGTTGGGTGTAATTATCTGCTGCTGACTCTTTCAGCTGCTTGTTGGGTCTTCCAGAGTGTGGTCATACTAGGTCCACTTTTGTGAGCATTCCATAGCCTCAGTATTAGTGTCAGGCCTTAGGACTTGCCCTTGATCTGGATCCCACTTTAGGCCTGTCGCTGGACCTTCTTTTCCTCAGGTTCCTCTCCCTTTCCATCCCTGTAATTCTTTCAGACAGGAACAATTATGGGTCAGAGTTGTGACTGTTTGATGGCAACCCCATCCCTCACTTGATGTCTTGTCCTCCTGCTGGAGGTGGGGGTCTATAAATTCTCTCTCCCTTCAGCAAACTCTTGCTGTCATATGCAATAGTGTCTGTGTTTGGTGACTGATTATGATATGAATGCCCTGGTGGGGTAGTCTCTGGATAGTCCATGCTTTCGTCTTAGCTCCAAACTTTGTCTTTGTATCTCCTTTAATGGGTATTTTGTTCCCTATTCTAAGGAGGAATGAAGTATCCACACACTTGTCTTCCTTCTTCTTGACTTTCTTGTGTTTTGCAAATTGTATCTCCTATGAGGCTATGCCAGTGCCTGGCAAATACAGAAGTGGATGCTCACAGTCATCTATATGATGGAACACAGGGCCCCCAAAGTAGAAGCTAGAGAAAGTACCCCAGGAGCTGAAGGGGCCTGCAACCCTATAAGAGGAACAACACTATGAACTAACCAGAACCCCAGAGCGTGTGTCTCTAGCTGCATATGAGGCAGAAGATGGCCTAGTCGGCCATCATCTGGAATAGAGGCCCTTGGTATTGCAAACTTTATATGCCCCAAATACAGGGGAATGCTAGGGCCAAGAAGTGGGAGTGGGTGGGCAGGGGGAGGGCATAGGGAACTTTGGGGATAGCATTTGAAATGTAAAATAAGAAAATATCTTAAAAAAAAAAAAAAAACATCTGTCTCCCTACTGTCAGGCATTTCATCTAATGTCCCTCCCTTTGAGTCCTGAGTTTCTCTAACCTTCAAGGTCTCTGGTGCATTCTGGAGGATCCCCAACTTCCTACCTCCCAAGATTGCCTGTTTCAATTCTTTCTGCTGGCCCTCAGAGCTTCAGTTTATCCCAAGGCAACTTTAAGTTCTTCAGCTTCACAATATATCACCAATGCACGATTCTCCAAAAGACAAATTGTCTTTGCCTCAGCAAGTGTTTGTGATTGTTTTAAGGTTTAGATGGTCTTCTATACTGAAGCTCCATTAGTTACACTCAAGTACAATAGAGACTTTTATCAAAAGTATTCTGAAAACATCCAATGAAAATTATTGAAGAAAAGATGAAAAGAGACCCTTAAACAGAAGAACGCAAACAGCAAGCACTTCTGAAAGAACAGAAATCGTTCAAAGATTAAAGAACTGCAAAGGTAACTAACTACCTTATTGTATGAATAGAGGAAAGAATGTTCATTACTTGAATCAAGTGTGGTTTAACAAATAAATGGAATCCAATACCAATCACATTTATTAGAAGCTTTATTTAATCTCTTCATCCAGGGTTATCAGAACAATTTGATGTGACTCACAAAGCAAAGACTAATGGGCATGCCAGGATAAAGACAGACAAATTAGTTAAGTAACCCTAGAAATTGACGATAAGATTTCTTTCATGGTATAATAACATTTTCAATTCATCTATTCCTGTTCTGATTAATTAGCAGAATATTTTGAGTGGGTTCTGGCAGATTTACTGCTAATTAGTTGGCTCAAATTTGCTGCCGAATATGGGATTTAGTGACAGCAGTTACGTGATATCATATTTATTAGAAGAATAAAGTCGTGCAATAAGGTTCCTTGTATAAATGAATATTTTTTGAAAAAAATTTCCACTATTTTATTCTGTTCTGAAATACGAACAGGAATATGAACTTAAAATACAAATTGAGGGTTATTTTTGTTTTAACTCAAAAAATAAACTATATTTCTAACACAAACTAAAAATTTTCTATATTTATATTTTCAATGATATTTTATTTAGGTGGTTATTAATGTGCTTATGCTCCATTTTAATAAAATGACATTTCATTGTTATTTTTGTTCATTGAATTTCTACGTATTTGCTAATTGGTATATAATAATGAAGTATTTATGCATTTGCAATGCTGCATTTTTCTCATGGTGACCCCTTTATTACTCCATCTTATCCTCCCCTTCAGTCTCAGACTGTGTTCTGACTTTCCTCAAATCTTCTCTGTTGTCAATATGTATTCAAGTCTTGATTCTCTGTATGAGATAAGACATTTTTTCTTCTCGTGATTTTTCCTCTTTTGTTGCCAACTTCTCCATTTAGACCTTTCTTCATCACATGGTCCATCTTTTTCTATCATCCCATAGTGTATAGATGTATATACACTATGCATATACACTGTGTGTATACACTATGTATATGACTTGATTATGTGTGCTTATGTGTATATATGTGTATATGCACATAGGTGTATATATGTGTATGTGTCTTCATATATATGTATGCCTATGTATGCTTATACACATATGTGTATATGTGTATATACATATTCATATGTGTATGTATGCATATATACATATAGATGTGCATATATGTATATATATATTCACATATACACCTGTACACACATATATACACATATACACACATACACACACACACACACACACACACACATATATATATATATATATATATATATATATATATATATATATATATATATATATCTACACACATATACCCACATATACCCACATATATATGTATTTTAATTGTCATAATGTGAATATATGTGCATGTTTGTAAATATGTACATATTATGTGTATATTTGTGCATATTTTATGTTAAATGAACATATGATGTATATGTGAATATGATGTGTATGTATACAGTAATATATGTCATTATGTAAGCATATGTGTAAGAATGATGTACAGTGAAATGAATATTACTCACATAAGAAAAACACTTGTCATGTATGTCTTTCTGATTCTGGCTTATCTTATTTAACATTATAATCTCCATTTTCATCTATTTCTCTAAAAAACATCAGAAGTTGTACTTCGTTGCTCTTAGTGAAGTTACAAGAAGAAAAAAATTTCATTTAAATAATAAAACACAAGAAAATAAATCAGGAAACTTATTTTAAATGTCACTGAACACTATATTGCTAGATCTTGTATTTGTGTGAGGTCACAGCGCAGAAGCCAGGAGAGATGAGAGTGAGAATTGGCCAGAAATGTGAAGAATACCTGAGGAGTCATAGAAAATATAAGAAAAATTATTTCTCTTTGAGAAAAGTCCACAAGACTAACAGACACCTAGATACATGTTGTCACACATAGGATGCACACAGGCAGGCATAGACACACATATATACCAGCATATATGCTGCATAGAGGTAGACACACAGAGCAGCAGACGTCACACTAAGACCTGCTAACCAAAGGTCCTGATCTTGACTATGACCTCAAGGCCACAGTATAGAACACCATGGAAATGAACCAATTTACCAAGAGGAGTTATGAAATAGATTGTATTGCCATTTATTTTGGAATTTCGCTTATATCCATGTTAGCAATTTCGTACTGACCCTTAACCCTGTGCCTGAGTTTTGTGCACTAGTTACTTGGGATACCCTTATCACCTCCATGCTTCCTAAACATAAGTTGGCTGTTATGTCAACTTTCCCTTGTCTCCTACAATTAATGTGCATGAGTATGTGTGTATTTTGATCTACCCTGATATATAGTGTCTCCTTGCTATCAACTTTTCTCTAATTCATTCCGATTCTGGTTCTGTCAGTTTATCATGTTAAGTTTCTTAGATATTATTTTCCTTTCATAGACACATCAATGCATTCGAACTAGTGAAGAACTGAATCTGAATCTCTTGGTATATTCCAGTGGGTTTTGTAGTCTAGTCCTTAGGTCTCTCTAGTAAAAACAACATCAACAACAGACTGAATACTACAGAGAGTTTTCACTGCACTCATTTCTCTTCTTCACTGTGTATCATTGGTGAAAACTCCCCTGGGTCTTTTTTTTCTACCTGCTCATTTCTGTCTTTAAGAATCTATTTTTGGTTAACTCTCTTAATTTCTCTCTGATTGTCTCAATATTTGCTTTGATATATGGGTGTTTATGTACATACACATAGATGCTTATGTATCACACATGTGCCTAGGTACCTCATGGATAGAAGAGGATTCAGGTTAATTAGAATTTTAGTTCCAAATGCTTTTAATCTACCATGTGAGTTTGAGTCCCTGTCCTAACTTCCATCAGTGATGAAGTTGCTTTTGGTCATGATGGTTAATCAGAGCGATAATAACCCTAACTAATACACTCCTGTAAGACTCAAAGATCATCTAGAAGAGGGGTAAGAATCTGAAGTTAAGGAGAAAGGTTGTGAAATGCCATCTTCTAAGTGTAATGTAGTCAGAGAAATCACACATAGCAGCTGTTTCTTATGGCATTGGTCCTATGTAAGCCAGACATTCCTAAAGTTATCCGTGTCTACAACCTATTAATTTTCTGACAAGTTGATTCTGAGAGAGGACTGGGCTTAGTATACAATTGTATGTCATCATGCAAGCACACCAGCTGGTAGTATATGATTCCAAACTCATATTCACAGAGGGTGCTTTAGTTAAATTTTAAAACACAAGGCAAAAGAAAGAGTAATGAACATGACACTTAGAAGGCAGGAGGCTGGCACAGGTTGGGGAGAAACAAAAGACTATACATATATGGAAACATTATTAGTATGCACTACATACACATTGTCAAAAAAGTATGAATTAAGAAATTCATATTTATAATACATTTACGGAAGCCTAAATATTATCTGAATCTTGTTTTTTAAAATAATTTATTATTTATATTTTTTTATTTTTTGGTTTTTCCAGACAGGGTTTCTCTGTATAGCCCTGGCTGTCCTGGTACTCAATTTGTAGACCAGGCTGGCCTCGAACTCAGAAATCCACCCACCTCTGCCTCCCGAATGCTGGGATTAAAGGTGTGTGCCACTATGCCCAGCTTGCATCTTGTTTTAATGACCATCGAATTACCAATTTTCTGATTCTACACATTTTTCTCCCTCCATGACCATTCCATTATCATGACTCAAAACACCCAAGCTTCTCAATGTTAGAAGCATAGCCCTTGGCTCACATTTGATGGAAAGTATTGCTTTATAAATGTTAGTCCAGAGTGGAGTGGAAGACTGTCTTAGATTGGCTTGACCATTGTATGAGAAGCTGACTATAAAGATGCAAACAAAAATACCATTTATCAAGACTAAGTAGTTTAGAGCTGGTCTTGTTGAAATATAATTTGCTTTTAATCCCTGCTACTTGAACGTAAAGTCAGGTGGCATCTGTGAGTTCATGACCAACTTGATCTAAAGAGTAAGGCCACTGAGGATACAGAGTGAGACCATGTATTTGAGTAAGTAAACAAAAACAGATGAAACTCCATTATCCAGGTAGTACTACCCTTGGTCAAAAGAGAAAGTGGCAAACTTGGGGCTTATTCCTCATTTCCCAATGTTCTACAAAGAGAAAAGTAAGATGAAAATAGTCTTCAATAATGTCCTAAGCTATGCTCACAAGAATAATGGAACATCTAGATATTTATTTCTTTCTGCTCTTAACTGTGGAGAAGGCACCACTAGCAGTTAGAAGTTCTTGTCTTAACACCCCCACATGGTATCCTGAAATTTTAAACTGAAATAAGGTTCATTTCCTTCTACAGTTTTCTGTTATGCATTTTATCACAAAAATACATGAAACTAGAATATTGCTTCCCCTCACTTCCCTCTGAGATAAAACCATCCATCTTTGAAGGAAGCTCATTTAGACACAGGATATTCCAAAGGTAGATTTAACTTGCTATTCTGCCAGGAAGCCTTCATCTCAGGAAGCAATCAATTTGAAAGGCTTCAGGAAGACCTTGAAAGAGTTTTGATACAGAAGGCCTTCGCTTCCTGCAACACCCATAAGCAGTAAGGATTGCTGAGAGACACTGTCAGATAAGCTCTGCTGCCTAGAAAAGGCTCAAACTAGAAGAGCCACCTCAAAGAAGCAGACTAGCCCCAGCAGTCATGATCTCATATCAAATGAGAGGTCTGGAGAGAAGCTTTCCTTCCTATTCAGACACCTGCAGGTGAGTTCCAGATATTCATTATTTGTGAACTATATCCTCTCTTTAGGTGAGCTTTTTGTGACACCTGGTCTTTAGTCATCATGGTTTTGTAAGAACCCCTTACCCAAAGTCTGGTAGTTAACTAACCCTAATAAAACACATTGTTTCGACAGTAGTATCTTTACTTTGGTGTGCCTGTGGTTCCTTATCTGGAGTGGTAGACATTTCTCCCTTGGAATAGTGTCACATAACACACACACACACACACACACACACACACACACACACACACACACACATATATATATATATATATATATATATATATATATATATATATATATACTTGCTTATCATTATTAACAAAAAAAATCCATAAGAAAAAGTGCTGCTCATCCCATTCTTGGTTCTATATGCTCCCATTTCTTCTCTAATCAAATGTATGAAAAAGTATTGAATATAACAACATTAAAAAGATGATTTGAGAATATAGTTGATATTTTCCTCTATTTGTCCATTATGAGACTAACATACTCCAGACACACATTGTCCATCAGACTATAAAATATACACATAAGAAATTGAGTGTGGAATAGAGACACAGGTGACTTGCAATTGGGGAAATCTTAATATAGCATGACTAAGGAATCAGCTTGGTGTGTTTGTATCAAATGCTTTTGCCTACTTTCAATGTGTAACTTAATAGCTAATAATTGTAATAGTAACATTTTTTAGTTAATTTACAATACCTCATCAAATATCTGCCAAAAGTTCCTAAAATAATTTTGAGTCTTTAATTATTAAATAACTCTTTAGAGAAGAAACACATTACATTTTCTTTTTTGCTAATATCACATACATCCTTAGATAAATTCAGAATACATTTGAAATCTTAATAATGCTTGTTCATAAAAAGACAACCATACAAAATATATACTATATTCATTCTTGTATATCACAAAATGAAGGTAAAAATTTCATAGAACAATCTTCATAGAAAAAAATCTTCATAGGAATCTTCAAATGGCTAAAGGTAAACTTGCCTAAGAGTGTGAATTAAAACTAAATAGGATAAAAATTTAATTATTGTAGAATTCATATATATATATATATATATATATATATATATATATATATATATTTGCTGCACCTGCTGTCATTTAAATTTATATCATACAATAGAATTTTAAACTGCTATTATGGCAATTAAAAATGTCTAAGAAAAAAGAATATAGTGTTTTTGATTGAATGATTTAATAATTCCATTATTTGATATAAATGTATACTAACATACAAACAAATTTGACTACATATAATATTCAAAATTTTATTGTTCATAATTATAAGTAAATATGATATATGAACTAAAAATAAATAATAATATAGTTATACAGTTATATAATGGGTTAGTAATTTGAATATACTCATCTAGAAATTTATCTACAATATAATTGTTGTATAATAAAGGATATTTAGAGAATGCCAATTATATTGCCTTGTGAAGAAATTTTTAACATACATAAGTATATTTGATTGTTATTTCAAATATATATTTAAGCTTTCTCTGATAATTCAGGTTTCTTTCCAGTTGTTCTAGGACAATCACTATTTGCATTCATTTTTTTTTCTCTTATAATATCTGCTGCTAAAGTTCAACCCACAGGGGAGATGTAAGCAATGTCTATGTTTGTTCCAAACTCTGTGACAAACTAATGTAGATTCCACCAAAGTTCACTATGAATGACTAGTGGGTTTACTGAGCTTGCTTACAAAGGAAATGGTGAGGGGTTAAGTAGGTGCATGGGTGATCTTAAAGTAGCTTCACTAGGAAGGTAGGAGGTGTAGGAATATAATAGTGCTCCCATGTGTGTAGGTAGACTTCCCACCCATCATTTTTTTTTTTTACCTATATTCTCTAGCCCCTCCCAGTGATGCTTAGATCAATAAAATTAGGGATGAATTGCAAACAACTGGTTGGAAAGGGTGACTGGATGCCCAGCTGAGGGACCATGACCAGCCTTACTTCATACTTCCAAAAAGGAAAGTGTCCAGTCAGCCATCCCAACTATGATGAACTTTGACAAGCAAACATAGCTCAGTCTCTGAAGATAGTTAGAGTAGGCCAGGGTGGTCTTGCACCACAATTTCTTAGTTCAATAGATAATTTATTCACAGATATAGCATATTGAAGTGACTGACCTATAATAGGTTTGGTAGTATGAAAAATAATTCGTGAAGATATTCTGAGCTCCAGAGAAAGAATACTCCTTAATGCACACTGAATCTTATGTTATGTAATGTAAATACATAAATACAATAATACATAAGAAGTGTCATGAAATACATAAATAATGACTGAAAAGCAATACAAAAATCCTTTCATATGGTATGGGGGATAAGAAAGAAATACAATCATACTTTGAGGATACTGAAAGGTATAATGGCCCACAATTGCATTCTGTAACCACTATGCTAAATTATAATTTTAAAATGAACGAATGAATGAAAACGAAGCTACTTGAGTAAAGGTAATCAACCAAATTATCACCTTCACCTGCTAGGAGAAGGAAAATCAGTTTCTGCAGTATTGTGACACTACATATCAAATCACTCAAGGGCAGCTTTTATGTTCAGGAGTAAACAACATATAATTGAATTCACAGGTTTGGTGTGTGTGTGTGTGTGTGTGTGTGTGTGTGTGTGTGTGTGTGCGTGTGCGTGTGTGTGCATGCTTGCTTTTATTTTGTTACAATTTGTTTTTATTTGTTTTCTGGTTTTTAAATTTGGGGGGCATGGTTGAGAGGTTTGGTTGTTATATTGCATTTTTTGTCTGTATTATGAGAAAGAACTTAAATTTGGATAGATAGGTAGGGGAAAATATTTTGAAGGACTTGACAGAAAGGATAAAATGATCAAAATATATTTAAATTTAAAAATTATCTTAAAATATAAATATAATAAAACAAATACCCAAAAGAAAAATCACCAATAAAACATGAAGAAGAACAACAAATAAACAGACAAACATTAGCTTTTGTATAGGAATAGATATTCTTAAATCATGATTGATACTTTATTATTTACAACCATGTATTTATATTGTGAACTATGAGGACCTCTATGACTAACAGATTTTTGCATGGATTCACAAAGGAAAGACTGAAATTGACAAATGTTCTCTCTCTATTAAGTGTGTGTATGTTGGCATAATTGTTGTAATCGTGGGGCATTTCTTCAGGATAATTAAGTTTGGAGTAAGGATAATTTGAAACAGCAGTATTAGATTCAAATTAAAAATAATAAAAATGTAAAAAAAGATTGTTCTCCAGAAGTATGTAAAAACTCAATTGTTTAGGTCCATAAGGGGAAAAAAAATGTAAAACGGAATTTTTGAAATGAAGCTTTATCTGCAAAGGCTGATTGCCTGATTAAAATTTCAGTGTCTTTGGAGAGTTGGAATGTTGCTGGTACTGAGCCTGATTAAAATTTATATTTGGATTATTATTTCTCCACTCACTAGCCACTCCTTCACTCACTCTGTAACACCCTGTCTCCAGAAACAAATTTCTTGAAATTGAGTTAACACATGCCCAGTCTTCCCCTGAACCAGTTTGCCACATTTCTGTAACTGTCTACAAAGTGCTGCTTCCAATGTACTTACAAACCTCTAGATACCTCAAGGTCTCTGTTCTGTGCCAATGAACCCTTCATGAAAGTGATTACCGTTTGAATATGGAATTTGGGATAGCCTAAAATATGCCTTTCAAGGCCAATGTCACCCAAATTCAGCTCCGACCCAGATAAAAACTAAGCTTTATTCCCATGAAGTGAGAAGTGTTTCTGTTTTTGATTGTTTTGTTTTGTTTTGTTTTGCAATGGCATAATGCAGGAACAACAATATGAACTAACCAGTACCCCCAAAGCTCCTTTCTCTAGCTGCATATGTAGCAGGAGATAGCCTAGTCAGCCATCATTCGGAGAAGAGACCCTTGGTCTTGTGATGATAATATGCCCCAGTACAGGTGAATTCCAGGACCAGGAAGCAGGAGTGAGTGGGTTGGGGAACAGGGTGGGGGGAAGGGGACTTTGGGGATAGCATTTGAAATGAAAATGAAGAAAAAATATATATTTTTTTCCAATATTTATTAGATAACTTCTTCATTTACATTTCAAGTGTAGCATATATAGAAGAGGATGGCCTAGTTGGCCATCATTGAAGAAAATATATTAAAAAGAGTGGGGGCTGGTGAGATGGCTCAGCGGGTAAGAGCACCCGACTGCTCTTCTGAAGGTGATAAGTTCAAATCCCAGCAACCACATGGTGGCTCACAACCATCCTTAATGAGATCTGGCGCCCTCTTCTGGAGTGTCTGAAGACAGCTACAGTGTACTTACATATAATAAATAAAATAAATAAATAAATAAATAAATAAATAAATAAATCTAAAAAAAAAAAGAGAAAAGAAAAAAAAAAAAAAAAAAAAAAAAAAAAAAAAAAAAAAAAAAAAAAAAAAAAAAAATCTAAAAAAAAAAGAGAAAAGAAAAAAAAAAAAGAAAAGCAAATAACCAACTTATATAAAAAAATTATGATGGAAAATTAGACACAGAACCATGGCAATTAATGCCTATAACTTTAAAATATGACAAAATTAACAATGCCATTTAGGAAATGAAATTCTTTACATTAATTGATGTGTGTGAAATTACTCAAGATCATTTGATCATAGTTAATATTCTCTATCACTATGCTCCATAGAAATTCAATTTTGATTTAACTTTGTTGCTCACTTTTGTATCTCTTCTTTTGTATACTCTTGAGAAGATTGAGTGTTTTGAGTATTTCTAAAACTAGACTGCCGAATTTTACCTCATAAATAATGCAGTGGATAATACAAGATCAGTCATCTAGCAATGTATATTCTCTGTAATAAACCAGGCATCTCTGCAGTGAGGTGTTGGGCAAGTGTCTGTTAATATTCTTTCGTACTTTCAAACAATTTTCTACCCCATACATCTGAGAAAAAGATCGAGTCTCAATATTTTACTGATAGTACTTTGAATTCTTGCTTTTTTTATTGCATGGAAACAGAAAAGATACTGGCTTTTCTTGTGATTTTCTTTTAGCTTTTCTTGTGATTTTTCAGGGTCAATATAAATAGCTTAGCGTCTTCCTGTTCTTTGTGTTACGTGATGCTATTGAGAAAAATGTTATGCAAATAGGCAAATCTGCAAAAGGCTGTACCTATCAAGCATCTCTAAGCCTTCTGTCTCCTTTGTGTACAGACTCTGATATGTTTTGAAAGTGTGGTTTTATTTCTGACTATATGTAATGCAAAGAATTGTTAGTTTCACAATCTGAAAGACAAGAGCCATGTGTGCCTGTCCAGCTTCATTACACATTCTCAGGGCGGGGAGTAGGGAGGTGGGGGATGGGGAAGGGATGGTAAATTGACAAACGGTAAAGATATAATTTAACAGATATTAACCCAACTGATATTGCCTATATTTTTAAAGTCTTGGAATACTTATTTAATTGAAATATTAATTTAAAAATTTGAACAGTCTGAATAGGAATACAATCTTACCATAATTCAAATATCCATTGACCTCTCCCTTCAAGCAGGTTAAAGCACTCTAATATTAGAGTAAAAAATCTATTTTCAAATAATTACGGTTCTTGGAAATGGAAGATGGCAATATCTTGAAAGGAATTAACTATAATAGATGAAGGATCACTGCCGTTTGAGTGACATTTCAGCACTCTGTGAAGGACTTTCCCAAAGACAAAATATCCCAGTTCATCAAAAGCAAGAGCTGCACAAAACAGAGGAAAGAGTGCACTCTACAATATTAATTTAGTGTGCTTTTAACAGAGAATAAGAAGTAAATAAGCTGTAATTCATTACTTCCAATAGATGAATATCCTTGAAATAAAAAGTTTAAAACGTGGATCAAGCTTTCTTTCAATTTAAAGATTTTCTTATTGGAATTTATATCCATTGGATAATAAGATATAAAGAAGTTGTCTGTCTTTATGTGGGATATGCTATTCTAGACGGGATTCCTTGTCTGGCCTCAATGGGAGAGAAAGTAGTTAGCTTTAAAGAGATTTGAAGTCCAAGGTGTGGGGATACCTAGGAGTACCCCCACCTGCTCAGAAGAAAAGGGTGAGGGTGGGATGGGGGAAGGATTGTGTGAGGTGTTAACTAGACTATAAAGTGAATAACTTAAAACAATAAAGATATAAAGAAACTACTGAAAGACCTAATGGAAGCAATGAACTGGAGGTATTAGTTCCTGGGAAAGAAACAAAAAGGTTGGCCTTGAAAGTCAGATAAATGCAAATCAAGAAATAAAATGTCAACACATTAAGATAATTGTATGAGGAAGCTAGATTTCTTCTAGGGATACTGTCAAGAACGGCAATTTAAAAAGGAAAGAATTTTGAAAGCATAGAACCAAAATGGCTGCTCATGGAACATACTCATGTTCTCTTTCCACATCTCTAACCTACTGAATAGGCACATTGCAAACTGAGTAGTCATGAAATGAAACAAACAGACAAACAAAACAAACACAGCCAACTCATGAATGTTCAATGGAAGAGGCTGGCTTCTTCCTTAAAGATATTGTCTAATTTCTCCTATAGTGATATCTCTATCTAAATCCCTGATATTTGTGCTATTCAATATAAGTGAACCTCCTTATATTATGGAGTAAATTATAGAGCTATTAATTACATCATAAATGGAGAAAATCTGTATTATAGCATTGGCCAAGACTCCATTTTTACATGACCAAGTCATTCATCTGAAGACAGAGAAACAGTGAAATTCAGAATCTGTGAAATATATTTTGCTACATAGCTGAGATCTTATATTTAAATTGGAAAGTAGCTATGCATTTTCCATGAAAGAAATGAAGTCCATTATATGAAAATTTAGAAGCAGAACAGTTTCAAACTCATTTTGGTTATGAAACATGGTAGGACATAATTAATTTAAGAATCCATGAGTCTATATCTGTGATTCACAAAAGAGTATTTCACTCTGAAGGAATTTCAGGTATTTATTTAAATATGGTTCTAGAAAATTACATTGAAATTTTCTTGGATGAAGAGAAAGAGAGAGAGAGAGAGAGAGAGAGAGAGAGAGAGAGAGAGAGAGAGAGAGTAAATGCATTAGCAGGTATTAGCCTGGGAATTAGAAACTGTGTCTGTCCTGTTACTCGTGGAAATAATCAATAACCTGGTTTGTACTTACATCAAAAAAAAAAAAAAAAAAGAAGGAACAATAAACACCCTATTCACCTCTTGGCTATGTTTTATGTAAATTCAATTCATGTTCCCTGAGCTTCCATCTCTATTACACAGGGAAGCTGGGATTGGGAGCTATCTTGTAAGCAATAAGAGAGGTAACAGGGTTAAATCTAGAAGTATTAACCTGTGTATTTCCTGTGCGTTCTCCTTTCTATCTGCCAGCTTTTCATTGGAACTTCAAATTCCTTTCATCCTCTTTCTCATCAGACATAGAAATGAAATATAAATATTTAGAGGAAGCATTGACCTAAGGGATAAACCAGAAGATTCTAACATGCACTTGCTGAGTTTCCTCCTGTCGAAGCTAACTTTAGCAATGAAGCACAGAAGACACCTTGTGCACAGGGGAGATGAAGACAGGGACAGGAGAGAGCAGCAAGGCACTAGGATGAGAGTAAAGCCAAACCAACTATAAATCCCAGAGGTGCTACTGTATTAGAATTGTAGCTTGTCAGGACAGATCACACCAGACTAGTACAGTTCCACAGGAGAGGTTTATTGTGGGGTAAAAGGGCAAAAGGAGGCAAAGGGTACAAAGGGGGAAAAGAGCGAAGTTCAGGAGGGGACTGCCTTTTATTTGGGCTGTGATATAATTGTGCACATTTAAAGGTGGGCCAGGTGAATGCTAGGAATGTATGGCAAATGCCATGGCAACAGATTTGGGGGTCCCTGTCGCCTATGGGTGACATCATCACTGGATTAGGAAGCTTGCTTCTGATGCCAACAGGTGCCCCTCTGTTAGAGAATCAGATGCCCATTTATTTGTTGCCTTGGGTCACCTGCTATCTAGATCAGNACCTGAACCTGTGATGTCTGCACCAACAGTAACTACTCTTAAACTCCAAGCTCTTCTCCAGCATTTGGTGTTTTCCTGACCTTGACTGTATGTTGTCACAGTCAGAATTAGAAGTATATACTTTCAAAACTCCTCTCAGAATGTTGTTTTCAAAGATGACATGCTTGTTTTTCAGGGTCTCTTGTTGATTTTCAAAAATGCGGTGTATTTATGTGTGTTCCCTGCTTCAGAGTAATGATCCTTAAACTTACTTCCCTGCAGGGGAAGTGCGAGGAAGCATTTGTGAGCTTTATAATTGGCTTTAAATTTCACCTTTGGAGGGATTTTTACACACTGGCATGTTTTGTTTAAAGTCTAAAGATAACAAGTGGGCATTAGTATTCCTTTGTTGTCACCATGTCAATGGGAGTCTTTATTTATGATCCTGGATAGGGGGAAGGAATGATGAGTTTGATAGATAATAAAGGACAGGAATGAGAAATACACTATGAGATCTCAAAGAATAGAGTATCACAGAGTTTATAGTCACTTTCTTTAGACAAATTTGGTACAGCAGAATTACTTTTCCTGATCTGACTTGCGGAATTATGCATTGGAAGATCTGTCAAAAAGAACTCAGCATATGATCTCAAATTACCATAGACTCAAAACAGCCAAATTCGTTTTGTGAAATCTGATGTAAGAAAGCAATTATCCTAAAGAGATTGTCTTATTCTCAGGAGTCTGTTAACATTTTATTTATAACATAAACAGTAAATTGTCTACACTGTAGCACTAGGGAATAATATAGACTCTAAGAGAGGAAATGATGGTGAAAAGGGAAATTCCGGAAAAGCGCAGCACTGGACTCAAATGGATTTTGAAACTTGTTAGGTAAGATTAAACTAACATGACAACACAAAAGTTTCTTTTAAAATTAGGACAAGAGAAATCAAATTAAATTTCAATTGAATTATACTGAATATTGTACATGGTGTTGGGTGCCAAAACTAATTTCTACAATTGAGAAAGTACATCCAGCACTATTGGTTAAATTAATAATTCTTGGAATTGTAATATTAATGTAATTTTAATTCACTATTTTTATTCACATATAATTAAATTTCAATAAAATAGTGTATTATTTAACTATGAAACAACACATCAATTTAATATACAATTTTCCTTTTTGTCATTTTCAAATGTGTTATAATAGAAGCATGTTACATGTCTGTAGAAGTTATGTCTGGTTCTTCCCCCCAGACCCATGTTCCGGGAAATATGACCCTGACTCAAAATAAATTTACAAATACCTTGGCCATATAGCTAGGCTCTTCTCTGACTAGATCATACCTTAACATAACCAATTTATTCTAATCTACATTCTTCCACGTGGCTGGCTCCCTGTGCTGAGGTACCACGGAGGTGTTTCATCACATCTTCCGAGGCGAATCTCCCACCTGGCATTATTTCAGAATCCTTTCTGCTTCCAGGAAGTCCCACCGTCTATTTCCTACCTAAGCTGTATATGGACCATCAAATTTTTATTGACAGGTACAAGCCACATACAGACAGACATAAGATGATGTAAATCTATTTTTTCAGGGCACGAGTACAGTATGGAAGAGATAAATATCTTGTTGACAAATAGAAATTACTATGTGTTGAAATTAGCCTCCTTAAAGTAATCAATATTAGAAGACAGTGTGGCATACATCATTATTGTATATAAAACATACTTGAAGCCACAGTGATGTGCAATATAAAAATACATTTATTATACCTCTTAGTAGGTCAAGAGTGCTAGGAAGAAATCATTAATGCAATGTTTTTGAAGTATGGCAAGTGGGACCTTAGTTTTCTGAGGTCTATGTCATGCTCTGCTCTTTGTAGTGGGGACAGATATAAAAAAGGGAAGAATTCTTTCAGGTGTTTCTGTGGCACACACAATCCATTAGAACCTTGGGGCTTGTTGTCATTTAGCAGTCCCGGAATTCCTATGGATTGCCACAAAACATTGAACATTGAGGGGCTTGTCTGCTGTTATTCTCTAAACAAGGTTCCATGAGTTTTTCTTCCTGTTAATTTTGTTAATAACATAATTTTTCATGATCCCCAACTCCAAAGATAAATTAATAGTTCCCGGAGTTGCCTTACAAGTTATGGGGAGACTAACGTAAAAATGCATTCAAGCAGTGCATGTAGGATCGGTGAGCTGGGATGTGCAGAGTGCGTGGATCCAGTTCACAGAGGCAGCCACAGAAAGGAATCTTTAGAGAAGGCTAGGCCTGAAACTTAAAACTAAATTTTACTGTGAAATATCATTTTTGCACTTAAAAAGGCTTTCATAAATAGCATAAAATAATTAGAGTTTTTAAAATCATTCTCTTTCAAAATCTTTTGGCCTTATATGAGTACATTTAATATTTGAACACTTCTAGGTGTATATTTTGCAATTATGATTGTGTGGAGGTACTCTGTGTGTATAGTACTTCTCTGATTTCAGTTATCAGTCTTTTTTTTTTCTACTTCATAAAGAAGGTTTATTTAGCTTACTGGTTTTTTTTCCCATTTTTAATTAGATATTTTCTTCATTTACATTTCAGATGTTATCCCAAAAGTCCCTTATACCCTCCCCATCCCCTGCCCTGCTCCCCTACCCACCCACTCCTACATCTTGGCCCTGGCGTTCCCCTGTACTGGGGCATATAAAGTCTGCATGACCAAGACCCTCTCTTCACAATGATAGCCAACTAGGCCATCTTCTTCTATATATGCAGCTAGAGACATGAGCTCTGGGGCTACTAGTTAGTTCCTGTTATTCTTCCACATATCAGTCTATTTTTTTTATCATTTTAAAATCATCAGATTAATTTGTCATTAAATGGAATGTAAAGCAGTTACTAAGACTTCATGCAAAGGTTTACTCCTTGGAGGGAAAAAATGTAAAAAAAAATGTGAAAAAACAGATTTTTCCTAAGAATAATAAATAAATATTTATCACTTCTGAAGTCAATAAAAATAGTGCAAACGGGGAAAAACAAAGTGGAATTAGAAAACATCCTTTTGTGGGAAATGATATCTATTTTATTTAACCATTGCTATGCCATACAAAAGTATCATTTATGAATTCATATTTTTTCATAATTTAAATGGTATTATTTTAGCATGAAATATTTTGTGTATGTTCACATAGTATGTATAAATCCACATGTATCTATGTATATAACTATGAGAAATCACAGCCCCAATGTCTATTTAATACATAAATGAATCAAATTTGTTTCTGACTCTGATGACATTTCCTCAATGCAGAACTATGTATTTCTTATTACCTTGCATTTTCCACTTTGTTTAACATTAACTCAAATTCGCCCTATTTTCCTATGATCTGTGCCTTTTTTAAAATCTTTTTTTCTTTTGCTCTCTCACCCACCCAACGACTCTTGCTCTACCTTGCCAGCACCCCCCTACACTGGGGCATCAAACTTCCACAAGGCCAAGGTCTCCTCTCCCGCTGATGTGAGGCAAAGCCATCCTCTGCTTATGTACTCATCTGGAGCCATGGGTCATCTTTTGTATACTCTTTGGTTGGTGGTTCAGTCCCTTGAAGCACTGGGTCATACAGCCAACTGACATTGGTCTTGCTCTGAAGTTGCAATCCCCCTCTGCTCCTCCAATACTACCCCCTGATCCCCCATTGGGTCCCTGAGCTCAGTGTGATGGTTGGACTAATCTGCATTGGTCAGTTGCCTGCAGAACCTCCAAGGGATCAGCCACACCAGGTTCCTGTTAGCAAGCACCTCTTCACCTTTGTTGCACACACAACCACAGAAACATGTGTGAGAGAGGGACATCATCATAGGCTTCTGTAACAGAAAAAGCTATGATCTATATTGCTGATACTGAAGAATGCAAGATTTCTGCTAATGTCTGTTCTGCAACACTTTACAATCTAATTTAGCACTGTGGTTTATAATGTACATTGTAAAAAACAAAACAAAACAAACAAACAAACAAAAAATAAACACTGACACATTTGTGCTTTCCTTAAGTCCCAGTCTTCACTGTCTGACTTCTAAAATTCTCAGATTTATGCTGGTGAAGTAGTTTTCTTTATCCTCATAGACCCACACACCTGCATCATAAAATACATTTCCCATGTCAAGAGTTATAATTGCAGGGCAAATTTGTTTATTCTAATTTCCCACTTAAAACCTACCATTTATCTAACATGTATTGACTGAATGTCAAAGAAGTGTCAGGCTTTAGGTACAAAGCATTAAATGGTGGCCAGACAAATGAGCAAAAAAACTTTCAGTTTAGTAGAAGTTACAGTTAGAAGGAGACAACATATGCTGTCAAGCAAATATATAATGTAATGTCATGGAGCAAAATCTTTTGAGGAGAAATAAAGTGTTCTAAACTGGAAAACAGAGGTGTTATTTGATTTCTGGTGCATCTGAATGGTGGAGCAAATTTTGATAAGACTATTAGTAAAGTGAGATGACATATATTCATTTTTGGGAGGAGAGTGTCTTAGGCAGTGAGAGCAGCCAGAGCAAGACCCTGAGGATGAATTGTAATAATAATACATTTTACTTAAGATCCACCCAAACATGTACTAACAAGTAAATATGTATGTAACAATTAAAAGTTATTAAATCCCTTTCCAAAACAGTATATGCACAGCAATGTTTTCTGTAAGATTCCATTTTGTTCTTTAAAAAAAATAAGTATTTCTGAAGCAACAAGGAAAATAGGATTAATAATCCAAATATATTAACTTCACATGTATAAGAGAAGCCAGTAAACATCTCATGGATAAGAAAGAGACTGTCCAGGGTGACAAATACGGTCTATTTTCATTGTTCTACATACCAGGATTGTTCCTGTCTGAAGGAGCTGCAGGCACAAAAAATGGAGATGAGACTGAGAGAAAGGAGGTCCAGTGACAGGCCCAAGTGGGGATCCAGCTCAAGACTGTTCCAAGACCTGACTCTATAACTGATGCTATGGTGTGCTTACAGAGAGTACCCTCACATGACTGTCCTCTGAGAGGACCAATAAGCAGCTGAAAGAGTCAGATGCAGACACTTAAACAACCAACCAATGGACAGAAGCCAGGGACCATTGTAGTTGAATTAGGGAAAGGCTGGAAGAAGCTGAGGAGGAGGGCAGTGCCATAGGAAGACCAGCAGCCTCCACTAAACTGGACCCCAGAGATCAGACTCTGAGCCACCAACCAGGCAGCATACACCAGCTGATATGAGGCCCCTGACACATATAAAGCAGAAGACTACCGGATCTGGCCTCAGTGAGAGAAGCTCATAGGAGGTGGGTTTGACCAGAGTACACAATATGCATTCATAAAATTCCGAGGCTCTGCACTAGTTGTTTTATTATTATTATTATTATTATTATTATTATTATTATTATTATTACATATTTTCTTCATTTACATTTCAAATGCTATCCCCAAAGCTCCCTATACCCTCTTTCTCTTAGTAATAGTCAGAAAAATGCTATTTATATTTGCCCAAGCATTTCTGGCAATAGGCTATATATTAAAACCATCCCATGTTAATTTTTAAAAAAAATAATTTATTATTTATTTTGAAAGAAATATATTTTATTAGATATTTTCTTAATTTACATTTCAACTGCTATCCCGAAAATCCCCTCCCTCTTCCCCCTCCCCCTCCCTGCTCCCCTGCCCACCCACTCTCACTTCTTGGCCCTTCTTCCCCTGTATTGGGGCATATAAAGTTTGCAGTACCAAAGGGCCTCTCCTCCCAATGATGGCCGACTAGGCCATCTTCTGCTACATATGGAGCTAGAGACACGAGTTCTGGGGGTTCTGATTAGTTCATATTGTTGTTCCTCTTCTAGGGTTGCAGAATCCTTCAGCTCCTGGGGTTCTATCTCTAGCTTCTCCAATGTGGGCCCCGTTCTCCCTCTTATGGATGACTGTGAGCATCCACATCTGTGGGAGTCAGCTACATCAGGATCTCTTCAGTAAACACTTGCTGTCCTATGCAATAGTGTCTGAGTTTAGTGACTGATTATGGGATGGATCCCCGGTGGGTTAGTCTCTGTATGGTCCATCCTTTCATCTTAGCTCTAAACTTTGTCTCTGTAACTCCTTTCATGGGTATTTTGTTTCCTATTCAAAGGAGGAATGACGTATCCACACGCTGGTCTTCCTTCTTTATTTTCTTGTGTTTTGCAGATCGTATCTTGGGTATTCTAAGTTTCTGGGTTAATATCCATTTATCAGTGAGCGCATGTCCAATGACTTCTTTTGTGATTGGGTTACTTCACTAAGGATTATGTCCTCCAGATTCATCCAGTTGCCCAAGAATTTCATAAATTCATTTTTTAAATAGCAGAATAGTACTCCATTGTGTAAATGTACCACATTTTCTGTATCCATTCCTCTCTTGAGGGACATCTGGGTTCTTTCCAACTTCTGGCTATTATAAAAAAGGCTGCTATGAAAGAAATATTTTTATATATTTTCAGTAAGCCTAACTTTAAAGAGACCATAACACTAATGAGTGCTCAATTTTCTATGGAATTTCTATCTGAAAAGAAAAATAACAGGCCTTATTAGCACATACAGAGGAGTTATATTAGAGTTTGTGTTTAATTTAGCAGAGTATTTGTTTAGGAAAATTGTATAAAAATGAGTTTCCTGATCCATTGTCTGACATATTTTCAAGGAAAATGCTTCCAAAATACCGAGTATTTTCCTTTCATTTTGGTCCGTTTTGAGTATTCCTTGCCTTTTACAAGGGTTTTTAAAGGAAAAGAATTATATCATGACACTAACCAAATAAGTAAATAAATGAAGTCAGGGCTCTGTATTTTCTATATTTTTTTCAATAGATTCAGGTAAAATCAGCAGAATCCCTAACAACATTCTAAACATGTATCTGTAAGACCAAAAAGGAGTGTAGTTTTCACTCTTAAGTAGGAAATTCCACTTCACAACACAGGGACACTATTATGAAAAATCACAACCAATCAAAATGAAAAGATGTGGAGCCCATGTCTAATGGGTACATCTACAAAACCTACATCAAAGATTCAGGGAAGATGGCAGGAGACAGGTGGAAATACTCTAAGAGCCAGAGGACCCGAGATTTTACTGTAAGACTGTCCCCTACTAGTGTCAGAAACTAAACCCAGACAGTCTAACTAACATGACTGCTTAAACATAAGCTGAACAAGCACAACAGTTATCCTAAAGCAGACAGGAAGATGTCCAGGAAGTCTCAACCTTAAATGAAGAACTACAGAAAACAAAACCATCGGGGTATAAGGAAATATTACAACCAATGAGAAATAGATTATAGTGTTGTAAAGGAGTAAAAGAGGAACTAGAACAAGAGGATTAAATGGTGGGAGGAGACAGGGCGAGGTAGAGGCGGGAAGAACAAGTAACACTAAAGACCCTTGGAAAAACCATAGGGACACTATATAAATATTTACAACTGGAAAATGTGCAGGGAACAAGAGAATTCGGAGCACTGGGCCCTAAGTGGGATGTCCTTCTCGCTTCCCTTTCCCTCAGTGCTCTGGGATCCATGAGTGAAGGAGGCAGAAAGATTGTAAAAGCCAGTGGAGGTGGAGGACTCCAAGAAAACAGTGATTTCCAGACACAGCGGAGCTTATCCATAGACAAATTCATAGTTTGTTACAACATGCATAAGAGCTGCTCAAGTTTAACATAGATAGAAATCCCAGCATGCAGAAGTAAACATAAACCCTACCCCAAGGAAGAAGCAATTTGCAATTGTTAGCTGCTACAAAAAAGGCAATTTGTTGTTGTTGTTTTGCATATGTGTGTTTGCATGTGAGTGATTGCGACTTGTCTGTGCATGTATGAGTGTATATGTGTTTGTGTGTGAATGTTTTGTGCATGTGTGTGTCTGTGTATGCATGTATATGTGTTTGTGCCTAGTCTGTGCATGTATGTGTTTATATGTGTTTGCATGTGCATGCTTGTGCATGTGTGTCTCTGTGTGCATGTACATGGGTTTGTGCCTTGTCTGTGCATGTATGTATTTGTGTTTTCAAGTGTGATTATGTGTTTGTGTGTTTGTGTGTACATATATTTGTACCTTGTGTGTTCATGTGTGTGCTTTTTGTTTGACTGCTTTGTTTTTTCTCTTGAGAGAGAGAAAAAACATGATGTTAGGTGGGTATATAGGGGCATTTCATGGAGGAGTTCAGGAGGCAAAAGAAATGGTCAAAATACATTGTATGAAATGCTTAAAAAATAAAATATCAATTGGCAGAGCTTGGAGAATCTTGTGGAATATGGGGAGGAAAGATTCTAGGAGCCACTGGGATTAATTACACCACCAGAAAACCTATAGAACCAACTAATAGGGCTCACAGAGACTGAACCACCAACCAGGGAACATGCATTGGACTGAGCAAAGCCCTCTGCAAATGTATAACAATTGTGCAGCTTAATCTTCATGGGAGACCTCTAAAGGTGAGAGCAGGGGCTGACTCTGACTATGTTACCTGCCTTTGGGAGCCTTTCTTCCCGACTGGTCTGGTTTCTCAAGTCTCAATAGGAGAAGATGACCTACTCTTACTGATACTTGATATGCCAAGGCTGGCTGATCCCATGGGAGCCTCCCCTTTTCTAAAGAGAAGGAAGAAGGAGTGGATGAGAGATGAAGAGATGTGAGTAGGACATTGGGATAAGGGAGGGGATGGGAAACTGTGCTTAGAATGTTAAGTTATTTATTAATTAATTAATTTTAAAAATCAGGTATTATAAAAGAAATCAATTTGTGATACATAAAAATAAACATGGTGCTTTAGATATAAAAAGTAAAAACAAATAAAACACATTGCATGAAATTTTCAAATAAATAAAAGTATACTTTTGAAAATATTAATTTTAAGAAATGCAAATGTATTTATATGTCTTGTATTTAGTGTATAAATATTAAAAATATAATTAAATAATTGTTGTATGTCTAAAATAAAAATTGAACTAGTGTTTTCTCCATCTGACATGTTGATTCAAGGTTGTATTTGCATTTGAGTGATTTACTGTCTATGAAAGGCTCGAAAAAATAATTGTCAAGTACAAATGTGAAAAGGAATGGAGAAAATTTCAAGCTAGGGTCTCTGATTTTTATCCACTGTCAGCAGTCTCTATACACAAACTTGTCTTTACTGAATTAAACAATATTTTTTCTTGAAAATGATACCATATTTCAACAAAAAACATTGAAAGGAAGAGAAGATATGAGAGAGGGAAGAAGAGAAACGAAGTAAATGTATAAGAAAGCAATTTCTAGTAGGAAATTCTGGAGCTAAGAGTTTCTGTACTTTTGGATTTTTTTAAAATTTGTATTAAACTAAAGACTTTCCAAGTACTTCTGTTTATATTTAAAGCCAAATGCTTGCCATTTAATGAATTACATTTTTAATACTGACAAAATATATTTTTAGTATACAATTTTCTATTTATACCTTAATTTAATATTTAAAAAGCATTGGTAAAAGCTCAGAATTTCCCTAGCCTACAGGGAGCCACGATGCCTATTTTCTGACCTAACCTTACCAGGCTGATCTCTAGTTTCTCCTTTCTAATTATAAGGGTATTGGATTGGGGATATAGCTGACAGATAGTAGAGCATTTGTTTAACATATGTGACCATCTGGATTTGGTCCACTGTGCCATCATAATAGTCACCATCACTAAGTTATTGATTCAGACTATCTCTAACTTCTCATGTGCCTCTAATGTTCTGAAACTTTATGATGTAATCACCAATGTCACCATGCTAAAGGAATCAGTACAAATTTTTAAAATGAGATAGGATTTCCATAGTCTGGTTAATTGTGACTTCTTGTTTTGAAATTTTGGTTCTCAAAGTTCAGACAAAGAGCAAATACATTTCCTTGGACTGATTTCTCTCCTATTGATAAATCAGGTAGCCAATTTGGAAAGTCACTGAAATAGGCACAAATTGAGCTGTGCATCTCAGTTCTACACTGGTATGGAATCCTATTCTGCCTGTTATTGCTGCTTAGAAAATGTAGCCACTTTTACAAGTGGTTTTTTATTTATTTTTTTAATGCTATGTGATTATTGCATATTAAATGTAGTGATTGCCTACAACAGATTTTTTTTTATGAATTTTATCACTGAAATCTTCAAGAAATTATATTAATTAGCTACCACCCATTTACTAAGGACAGAGTTTTGTATTTTGTACATTTCTTACCTGATATTTCTTTGCAAGGGGAACCATGACTAAGCAGGTTAAGCTACTTGGGATCATTTAACTATGCAATAAAACAGGCGACACAGTGATAGATTTAATGTCTTGTGCTGCAAATGGACAGAATTCTGAAACTACAAACAGAAGAGAGTTTAAGAGGACACAGTGTTGGTTGGGCTCATTTAAATTTGCTTTGCTGGAGAATAAATTCCAATCTTCTTTTGAAATGATATCAAAATTGAGTTGCTATTGGGTAAGAATGAAGCAACATAAGTATTTTGAAGAACAAGGATGTAAAAGCCATTCAAATGTTTGCTCACATCCCATTTCTACCCCTTCAGCATTTCCTCTGTAGTACTTAAAGATGGGCTTAAAGGATTTAACAATATTCTGTAAGAGTGTGCTCAGCACCCATACAATAGCAATTCAGCCAACACATACACATTTCTTTGAAATTATATGGCTTGGAATTTCAGGAAGAAATGGTTCTTTTACAGTATAATCATGGAATTATAGAGCTGTCTCCCTTTAGGACAGTGCTTTCAGACTCAAAAAAAGATTAAGTGACAGGAAGATTGCCTGGAGACCTTAGAGATATGAAAGGGGTTGACTCCTTCCAAGGTTCAACTCACTGGCTAATAAATGTGATTCTGTGTGGTTGGTTGTATCTTGCATCCTTTGTCTCAGTCAGGAGACAGATGACCCCACCTAAATGATTGAGCTTTTATGTCTTTGGTATAAAAAGATGTGATGAGCAATTTGACAAATTAAGAAGCATTACAAAATTAATAAATGGAATTGATTTGGGACCCAGAATAGTGTTTGGAGAACACTTAAAAACAAGTTGTTGTTACTACACTTTAAATTGAAGTTCTAATAGATTTGAGTACTTTTGTATGGAAATCTGATACTCCTATCACTTTCTCAGATGACTTTACTCAGTGGTTTCTTGCTTATAAAGGCCTCATGTATGACTATAATATGAAATAACAGAAACATTTAATTTTAGAATTGCTTAATACATAAAGATGTGAAGATATGTTGATATTTAGAGAGAACTGCTATGTGATCCCTGGGCATTGGGTGTGCCTTATTTTGACCTTGATGTGCTAGGAATCTACTGATATTCTTTCTTTGCTTGAGTGTCTCTTTGGAACATTGTAGCCATGTGATATATTATTCTTAAACTATCTTCTCTCTCAGATAAGCTTTTACAAAAAAACTAGGATTCAGTAACCAGATTCATCTGCGAACAGCATTTCAGTATTTCCTATTTCAATCAAAGAAAAAAAAAATCATTACGTTGTCATCAACTGTAAGCCCAGAGAATGCCTTGTGTTTCTTTGGAAAATTGACCTCAGAATGTATTTTATTCACTAAACAGCTTTCTAATAATGCTGGCCTCAGGAGATATTATGCAGTTAGCTCATTCATGTCTCAATCAAAACCTAAACAACTTACAAGGTGACAGTTACATCATGTCAATTTATAACTTACCTTGAAACATATTGGTACTAAATTCATTCATTCAATTCAATGTTTAAAAAGAATCTACAATAGTAGAAGTTTTGATATAATTTCAACATGGGTTTGCTAGAAATTAATATGACACAGATATATATCTTTCTAGTCCGAATTCATTACGGTTCTTTTTAACATTTATTAATATTTTACTTCATTATACTTTGTGCTTGGTTGGTTCAGATTTTAAACAGATAGTGCCATACATTATTGTAAATTGTTTATTTCTTTATATTATCTAAATGGTTATTACTAATCTATATGAATGTTAGTTAGAGCTTTATTTTTTCAACATAATATTTTTATTGATTCTTTGGCAATTTCATATTATATACCCTGATCACACACATTTCCCAGTTCTTTCAAGTGTGTACCATCCTAATGATCTACTTTCACCCTCAATAAGACAAATAATAATAATAGTAAAAATAGTAACAATAATAATAATAAAGAGAAAACAAATCCAATTTTTATTATCTATATACTCACCAGAGCATGTTCAAACAAACTCTCCGTGGCCTGTCCCTTAAATATAAATGTGTTATTACCCTCCTTCAGACCTGCCATAAGCCATCAATTGTGGAGAACTAACTTGTGGTGGCGCACGCCTTTAATCCCAGCACTCCGGAGGCAGAGGCAGGTGGATTTCTGAGTTCAAGGCCAGCCTGGTCTACAGAGTGAGTTCCAGAACAGCCAGGGCTATACAGAGAAACCCTGTCTCGAAAAACCAAAAAACCAAAAAAACAAAAAAAGAAAATCCTTATTATACTGTTTAATCATTCTATTCCATGCCTTCTTGTTTTTGGAGGCTCTGAGTTGGGGTAGCGTTAGTGTTGTCACAGAAGACTTCTATGTCCCTCTTTCTTGAAAGTGCATCTGCACTCATCAATATCACTGCAAAAGTAGTGTCTTTGCTCTTTATAGTCAGCGGAAGCATAGATCATGGGCTTTTAAATAGTTTCTGGCAACAGCACAAACTCTGAACATGACCCTGGCTGCAATAGGATCACAGACCCAGACAAGGCCCTTAGAAGCACCCTGGAACAAGGGCATCACCATGGCCTCAGAGGGCAGTGATGGACACTCAGACCAGTATTGCCAACAGCATGGTCAATGCATATCAACTGGGCTTCAGACAACAGCCCAGACCATGGGTATTGGCATGGCCTTCTGTGGTACATGAGACATGGACATCAACATAGATGGTGGTTGTCGGAGGACCTAGGAACTAGACAGGGCCCCTGTGGCAGAGCAGCCTGGACATCAACATGGATTCAGGTAGCACTGGACTTTACTTTTTATATTGACTATAGTAAGTAGGTAACTGAATTTTACTATCATTAAAGAGTATAATTATATAAACATATTGCAAAATTCACTGGAGTATGTATGTGTTCACAACTGTCCAAGACAATTGTAAAAGAAATATATTTATAAGCAATAATTTAAGACAGGGAAGCCATGAATATGAGAGAAAGCAAGTGGGACTTGGGAAAAGCTGAAAGGAGGAAATTATGTAATTATATTTCAATTCCAAACAAAAAAATGTATTAATATTTTCAAAAATGAATCTAATGCTCTCTTAATGAAATGTTTTATTTCATTACTCAACCTTAAGGTAATCTTTAAACTAAATCTTGAAATTTAAATAAAAGAGCTCTTTTTTATCTCAAAATACAAATTGGACAACATAAATTCCAGGAAATGTATAGTGATGCCTTTAGCATTACAAATATTAAATAACAGTGTTATATCACTAAGTAATTACGCAATGATATAAATGATCTATTCCAGGGAAATAGAGTATGAATTCAGCACTCACACACACTAGTCATCTACAAAACTAATAAAATCATGGAAAATTTAGGTAAACAGACAGAAACAACAACAACAACAAAATGCTACATTGAGCAACGTAGGCCAGACCCAAGACAAATGGTAACACACATTCTCTCTCTCAGATGTGGCTCTTACAGCCAATTTTTCAGATGTGAGTAGATATCCTGGAGCTCTCTCAGAAACCACAAAAGCAAAATGGTAACATGGTAGGGGTGAGGTGCTCCTTAGGAAAATAACAGGTTGCACGTGATAAGGATGGAGTATGAGAAGAACCTGGGGGGGAGGCTTTGAGGGAAAGTGGGAGGGAATTCAACACAGAAGGACAGGAAGGAAGAAAGGGGAAAACATGAAAGATGTTTGATAAAGTCATGAGCAATCATACTATATTTTATAGCCAAAGTCACACCCCAAACAGTAAAGAGTACAAGTATTACCTTAGATTACATCCTAGAAGCTGGGGTAAGTTTCTATTGCTGAAGACATCATGCACTTGGAAAGTGGAACCAGCTATGACCTGAAAGCCTTTTTTCCTAGGACTAACTTTCTTTATAGTGTCATTCCTTAAGGTATGTTTTTCAATTTTTTTTTCTTTTTTATTGGTTATTTTATTTTATTTTTTCTCTTCTTTTTTTAAAAATTAGGTGTTCTCTTTATTTACATTTCAAATGTTATCCCCAAAGTTCCCTATATCCTCCCCCTTCCCTGCTCTCCTACTCACCCACTCCCATTTCTTGGCCCTGGAGTTCCCCTGTACTGGGGCATGTACAGTTTGCAATACCAAGGGGCCTCTCTTCCCAATGATGGCCAACTAGGCCATCTTCTGCTACATATGCAGCTAGAGACATGAGCTCTGCGGGGTACTGGTTAGTTCATATTGTAGTTCCACCTATAGGGTTGAAGACCCCTTCAGCTCCTTGGGTGCTTTCTCTACCTTCTCCATTGGGGGCCCTGTGATCCATCCAATAGATTACTGTGAGCATCTACTCTGTATTTGCCAGGCACTGGCTTGGCCTCATATGATACAGCTATATCAAGGTACCTTCAGTAAAATCTTACTGACATATGCAATAGTATCTGGGTTTGGTGGCTGATTATGGGATGGATCCCCGGTGGGGCAGTCTCTAGATGGTCCATCCTTTCATCTCAGCACCGAATGGGTATTTTGTTCCCTATTCTAAGGAAGAATGAAGTATCCACACTTTGGTCTTCCTTCTTGATTTTCTTCTATTTTGCAAATTGTATCTTGGGTATTCTAAGTTTCTGGGCTAATATCCATTTATTAGTGAGTGCATATCTAATGACTTCTATTGTGATTGGGTTACCTCACTAAGGATGATATCCTCCAGATACATCCCTTTGCCCAAAATTTTCATAAATTCATTGTTTTTAATACCTGAGTAGTACTCCATTATGTAAATGTACCAATTTTCAGTATCCATTCCTCTGTTGAGGGACATCTGGGTTCTTTCCAGGTTCTGGCTATTATAAATAAAGCTGCTATGAACATAGTAGAGCATGCGTTCTTATTACCAGTTGGAATATCTTCTGGGTATATGCCAAAGAGAGGTATTGATGGATCTTCTGGTAGTACTATGTCCTATTTTCTGAGGAACTGCCAGTCTGACTTTCAGAGTGATTGTACAAGCTTGCAATCCCACCATCAATGGAGGAGTGTTCCTCTTTCTCCACATCTTCGCCAGCATCTGCTGTCACCTAAATTTTTGATCATAGCCATTCTGAATGGTGTGAGGTGGAAACTCAAGGTTGTTTTGATTTGCATTTCCCTGATGATGAAGGATGTTGAACATTTTTTCAGGTGCTTCTCAGCCCTTCGGTATTCCTCACATGAGAATTCTTTGTTTAGATCTGTTATTTTAATGGGGTTATTTGAATTTCTGTAGTCCAGCTTCTTGAGCTCTTTGTATATACTGGTTATTAGTCTCCTATCAGATTTAGGATTGGTAAAGATCCTTTCCCAATCCGTTGGTGGTCTTTTTGTCTTATTGACAGTGTCTTTTACCTTATAGAAGATCTGCAATTTCATGAGGACCCATTTGTTAATTCTTGATTTTAGAGCACAAGCCATTACTGTTCTGTTTAGGAATTTTTCCCCTGTGCCCATATCTTCATGGCTTTTCCCCACTTTCTCCTCTATTAATTTTATTGTCTCTGGTTTTTTGTGTAAGTCTTTGATCCACTTAGACTTGAGCTTTGTACAAGAAGATAAGAATGAAGAATTCACATTCTTCTACATGATAACCACCTATTGTGCCAGCACCATTTGTGGAAAATGCTGTCTTTTTTCCACTGGATGGTTTTAGCTCCCTTGTCAAAGATCAAGTGACCATAGGTGTGTGGATTCATTTCTAGGTCTTCAATTCTATTCCATTGATCTACTTGTCTGTCACTGTACAAGTACCATTCAGTTTTTAATCATAATTGCTCTGTAGTACAGCTTGAGGTCAGGCATGGTGATTCCACCAGAGGTTCTTTTATTGTTGAGAAGAGTTTTTGCTTACCTAGGATTTTTTACTATTCCAGACGAATTTGCAAATTGCCCTTTCTAACTCAGTGAAGAATTGAGTTGGAATTTTGATGGAGATTGCATTGAATCTGTAGATTGCTTTAGGCAGGATAGCCATTCTTACTATATTAACCCTGCCAATCCATGAGCATGGGAGATCTTTCCATCTTCTGAAATCTTCAATTTCTTTCTTCAGAGACTTGAAGTTCTTGTCATACAGATCTTTCACTTACTTAGTTAGAGTCACACCAAGTTATTTTATATTATTGTGACTATTGTGAAGGGTGTCGTTTTCCTAATTTCTTTCTCAGCTCATTTATCATTTGTGTAGAGAAAGATCAATGATTTGTTTGAGTTAATTTTATATGCAGCTACTGTGCTGAAGCTGTTTATCAGGTTTAGGGGTTTTTTGGTGGAATTTTTAGGGTCACTTATATATACTATCATATCATCTGCAAATAGTGTTAGATTTTCTCCTTTCCAATTTGTATTCCCTTGATCTCCTTTTGTTGTTGAATCGCTCTGGCTAGGACTTCAAGTACTATACTGAATATGTAGGGAGAAAATGGGCAGCCTTGTCTAGTCCCTGATTTTAGTGGGATTGCTTCAAGTTCTTTGAGTTTGTTTGTATACTGGATTTCATTGATAGATTTCTTTATATTAAATCATCCCTGCATCCCTGGGATGAAGCCTACTCAGTCATGATAGATGATTGTTTTGATATGTTCTTGGATTTGGTTTGCACGGATTTTGTTGAGTATTTTTGCATTGATATTCATAAGGAAAATTGATCTGAAGTTCTCTTTCTTTGTTGGATCTTTATGTGGTTTAGGTATCAGAGTAATTGTGGGTTCATAGAATGAATTGGGTAGAGTACCTTGTGTTACTATTTGTGGAATAGTTTGAGGAGATTTGGAATTTTGTCTTCTTTGAAGGTCTGATAGGACTCTGCACTAACCCCATCTGGTTCTGGGCTTTTTTTTTTTTTTTTGGTTGGTAGATTATTGATGACTGCTTCTATTTCTTTAGGGGAAATGGGACTGTTTAGATTGTTAATCTGATCCTGATTTAACTATGGTACCTGGTTATTTCATTTATTATCATTTCAAATATTATCCCCCTTCCCTGTTTCCCATCTGAAAAACTCCTATCCCACCCTCTCCCCCCTGTTACTAAGAGGATGCTTCCTTACCCACCCACCACTCCTGCCTCACTGCCCTGTCATTCCCCTAAACTGGGGCAATGAGCCTTCACAGGACTTAGGGCCTCCCCTCACATTGATGTCATATAAGGCCATCCTCAGCTACATATGCAGCTAGAGTGATGGGTCGCTATATGTGTATTTTTTGGTTGGTGCTTTAATGTCCAGGAGTTCTGGGGGTTCTGGTTGGTTGATATTGTTGCTCTTCCTATGGGTTGCAAACCCCTTCAACTCCTTCTGCCCTTTCTTTAACTTCTCCAATGGGGAGCCCATGATCAGTCTGATGTTTGGCTGTAGGCATATACATCTATGTTTGTAAGTCTCTTACAATTACATTGAGCATTGACTCATTTTGCATGCATGTCCATGTAAACTTTAGTAATATAAACATGTTTTTAGCAACTCGTTAAGGATTGTATTTATTTCATGGATTACTTTTGACACTACAGGAATTTTAAGACACCATTAGTAATGGATGGACACAGGAGAGCTTCGATTGATTTCTTTCCCCTTCTTCTTCTTTTACTAGCACATTTTACTAAAAGTTAACAATCTTTTACCTCCTTGTTTAAACTGGTCTCTAATTGTGCAATTTATTTTTCATAAATTAAAACAATAGTTTTTTAATCCTTGTAATTTTTATATTTAATATATAGAAATGTAGCTGATTTGTAGGTTGATTTGCATTTTATAAATTCAGTCTGCTCATTTATTAATTCTAACTTTTGTTTTGTTTTGTTTTTTTTTGTTTTTTGTTTTTTGAGACATGGTTTCTCTGTATAGCCCTGGCTGTCCTGGAACTCACTTTGTAGACCAGGCTGGCCTCGAACTCAAAAATCCACTTGCCTCTGCCTCCCATGTGCTGGGATTAAAGGCGTGTGCCACCACACCCGGCCTAATTCTAACTTCTAATTGTGTGCTCAGTGTTGTCTTCATATAGCTCAGTCATTTAATAATTTATTTTATTTTTGATATTATAATATAATTAAATACTTTTCTCCTTTTCTTTACTCCCTTCACACCCTCCAATCACTAGTTTCATTTCAAATTCACACTCTTTTTATTAATTATTGTTACATACATAAATGCACATTTATATAAATTTGTAGATAAGTCCTGTTCAGTCTTTTTACTTTTACTTTTTATATATTTTTCAGGACTGATTTTGCCACTGAATTAAATAATGCTGTCTTTTCCAAACAAATAAGTTGTACTACTTTTCCTTTTTTAATATTTTAATTTTGTCTCCTAATTGCTTAGCCTTGAACTTCTGCAACTATTTTTATTAGATATTTTCTTTATTTACATTTCAAATGTTACCCCCTATCCTATTTTCTCCTCTGAAAATCCATTATCCCCACCCCACACACACCCTGTCCCCTAACCCACCCACTCCCATTCCTGGTCCAGGCATTCCCCTATACTGGCACCTAGAACCTTCACAACATCAATATGAACTAACCAGTACCCCCAGAGCTCCTTGGAACTAAACCACCTATCAAAGAAAATACATGGTGGAACTTGTGGCTCTTGCTTTATATGTACCAGAGAATGGCCTAGTCGATCATCAATGGGAGGAGAGGCAACTATTTTTAATATAAGAAGTTAACATGATCATCCTTGCTTTTTTCTGAGTTGTTAAAGACAAATATTTTTTTCTATCTACTAAATAAAACCTGTAGTGGCTTTCTGCTTGTTCTTCTTTTTATGTGACATCTATTTTCCTGACATACAGCTATTATATATCTAGTTTGCTGAATATTTTTATAATTGAAAGGTACAGAACTGTTCAAATAATTTTTATATCTATTTTGTTGATCATTCTTTTAACACATTGTAACATACTACTGATTAGTCTATGATAACCTTTCCTTGCACTCTAGAGCTGAATATCATTTCATTGCTTTAAGTAAACATCTTAATGCATTATTAGTTTTTGCTGAGAATTTATTTACTTGACCTAACCATGAATATTGACCATTAATTTACTTTTGTTATAAAACTTTTGTCTGGAGATGATATGAATTTGATGCTGGCTCCTGTATATTTTTAAGTGCTGGGGAAAGATGACTATTAGTTATTTAAAATTTTGGAATAACTTGGTATCCTTGGATATTACATTGAGGAGCATAAAGAAGTTATTAAATTAAAGATTCAGTACATATATTTATTATTGGTATGCCCTGATTGTTGTAGAGTCTGCACAATTTATGTATTATGCACATATTTGGAATTACTATCTTATACTAGGTTCTTCAAAGATTTTGCATGAATTTCTTTGGGACAGTGTCTTATTTATCCTTCATTTTCATAAGTTATTGTATTCTCTTACATATATGATATTGATTCAATTTCTCTTTACAAATTTTAGCATAAGCAAAGTTTGACAATGTTATTAGTTTAAAAATCATTAAAATAATTTGTACTTCATTATGTTGTTTCTATAATGTTAATGCCTTCTTCGAATATCTGTGCTTTGTTGAAACTGTCTTTTTCTTGTCTTAGCGGAGTTCCTGGGGTTGGGTGTGAAAAATAGTCAACTAGAAATTCAAGATAAATTGTTTGCCCCAGGCACCTGAAAGCAGAGAGTTAACCCTGCACATGGCTGTCCTGTGGTCTGTAGCATGTAATTCTGTGATAGAAATCCAACAGGACTACCATGTTCCTTGATATGGGCATTGTGAGGGGGGATTTTTGCTTTGCTTCAATTTTACTGCCTGATTGTATCATTATTTTTCATGTCCCCTATGAGATCAGAGACGAATCTCACTCCTTAGAAGACTTTTAGAATGTTCAGAAAAATTGTTCTGAGGTTCCTATTAGCCAGAAACCTACCTGCAGGTACCAGGAAATCTCTTCTTTGTGTGAAGAAAATATTCTACTTGCAAAGGATGAGATACAGTATGATTGAAGCAACAAAATTTTTGTGTAATTTACTTCTTACTTGCTTTCAAGGGCTATATAGATTCACCAGAGATGATTATATATTTTCTTATCCAACAAAGATGTCCTCATTTTTAGATGGTTAATAGCTAAACTTATTTAAGGGGAATGAAGATGAGACTCTGTATCTCCCATGTTATGATCAAACTTTAGAAAAAAATTAAAATGATGAGTGTTATAAATCTATTTTTAAAAACTTTATGAAAACATTTTTAAAAGAACCATCAACTTGGTGTTGAAAAAACATTACTGAAAGATTAAAGGAGACCAGTGACAAGACAATTCAGTTAATTTCAAATTGTATCGCAATATTTGGAGTCTGAGTTTCATTCTGTATTCATAAAATTCAATGGAAATACTTAAACTGCTCCTTTTACAATTTCATTGTAAACTATTACTATTATATATTAATGATCAATAAGTGAAATTCAAGAATACAGAATAAGTCTGTCTCTCTGTTCTAACTGATGAAAAGACATTTTTGAAAAAACTGAAGAGAAACAAAAATAATGATAGAAATGCACATCCAAACTATTTGTTGCGTACTTCAATGTTGAATATCTTATTTCAATGTGAATAAATATTAATGTGTTTCCTGATGTTCATGTAGAGTTCATTCAAGTTCATCAAGCAAAGTCAGTAATAGATATATGAAATGATATTTCTAAGTTAGTTATAATAATGGGATTGAAACTACTAACTCGATATAAGGATAGTATTTATTTATTTATTTTTGGATTTGTTTGTTTGTTTTCAAGTGGCCAAATCAAAAAAGTTCATTTCGAAATATGACCAATGATCTGAGCTTCAAATTCTGAGATCACATGTTCAGAGCATATAAATGTGTTTGCAGAATTTGGGGGTGTAAAATATCCAGCTTTGTGGAATTTATAGTTAAAATTTTATATAAAAGAAACCCTGTCTCGAAAAACCAAAAAAAAAAG
>LR750384.1:449242-487531 GCA_902729485.2 Mus minutoides | reverse complement strand
AAAAAAAAAAAAAAAAAAAAGTCACGCAGTTTCTTGAGTGTATATTAATAAGAATTAGAGAAGAATAAAATAAGCAAGTTAAAATGGTCATTGTGACATAAAAGCTAAGTGATGTCTCATTTCCTTGATGATAAGTTAACAATTAGGAGTACTAGACAAACTCCTAACACCTTATCACTATGTACACTGACTAGTGTATTTGTCAACTCTTACCAGAGAAGATCCTTTGTGTGTGTGTGTGTGTGTGTGTGTGTGTGTGTGTGTGTGTGTGTGTTGGATAGTGACTAACAGGGACTCAAAATTTGTTAGTGGGCAAAGAATAACAGACTTAAGAATGATCAGCCCTAAATAGAATATCTATGTTACACCCTTTCTCTATAAACTGAGGCTTCATGGCAGTATAGAGGACTGAAAGATTTTAAGACCCAGGGATAGTAAACTATTTCAAAGGAATCAGTATTTTCTAGACAAAGTAGGGCATTGGGTCATATGAACTCACAGTGGTTGTAATAGCATGCACCTATATTGTGTAAGATGAAGACAGACAAAATTTCAGCATGGAGCTGGGAAGTAGAAACAAAATCCTATTCCTAGATCAGCAAATATTGATTTCTATTGATAGGGATCATTAGTTTTTGAAAGGAGCATCCCTGTTGGCTTGACTTTGTTCTAGTGTAGCCCATATACACCCTATACCTGATTGATTTTAAAGAAGAGAGGGCACAAATGGGTGTGTATGGAAGGGGGAATGAATCAAGGTCAAGCCATAAGTGTGGTTAATATGTTCAAAGTAGACTGTATGAGAGTCTCAACGAACTAACAAAAGGAGAGAAAAGTAGGACTTCATATACTTTTAGAAAAATGAAGTAAAATGAAGTGAATTTAATAAATTCATTGTATTATGCAGTTAACTTTATTATCATGATTTCAGGGTAGAACTGGTGATTTGAATGATTTTCTTCTAGTCTGTGAGTAGTCAAAGATATTGCATTTAGCTCTATTAATTCAGCTTATAATCAAATTGAAATGAATAGACTTTTGAATTGGCAATTGTGATCATTTATATTGGTTTTATTTTATGATAAGTGAGCTAGAAAGGGCCACCCTGAATGTGAGCAGCTCCATTACATGGTTTGGGTCATGCCCTTTTTGAAAGGAAGAATGTAAATGAGAAAGCATACCCTTGCGTTTCTGTTGCTTTGGGGCTATAAGGGCTATAATACAACATAACCAGCAGCCTCAGGCTCTGTCCACACCTGCTTCTCTGAAATAATAGCCTCTATTGTCAAACTATGAACCAAGCAAACCTTTGATTCCTTCAGGTTCTTTTGTAAATTACTTTATCATCATCAAATGTTAATAATATAGAAAATTAATACAGAGATGTGGGATTGTTACTGTAATAGCCTGACCATATAGATTTTAGACTTTAGGAATGAATTTGCCAAAGGAATGAGTTAGAGTTTGGAACTGTGATATTATGAAGCCCCTAATACTGAAACCAATAATTTTACAAACCATTCGTTTAGAAGCTTGAAAGTCCAGAAGCCTAACAGAAATATGGGTGGCAGAGCAATGCCTAATGAGGTTTTAGGGAACCAGAAATTTACCCCAAACTAGGCTAGAACATAGACAGATTGTATTTGTCTGTATTCTGTCCATGATGAGCATTTTAAAAGAATTAAATTATATACTAATAATAGACTGCTTTGTTTTTTTGAAGGATAACACCCAGACTGTGGCATGAGATAATGTTTAATGCCAATGGACAACTAGACAAACTGTAGAACAATCACCTAGAATAAGAGCTTCTGAGCACACATTGGAAGGATGGTCAAGATTAGATTACCATAAGTATTAAGACTCTATTTTACTGTAGGTAGCACATTTCAATGGTCTGGACTCCAGGACTGAATACAAGTGTGAAATCAAGCTTATTACTTGCATTCTTCAATCATCCTACTCTTGACTGCAAACATAATGTGACCATTAATTTTAAGCTATTTCCTCAATGACTCCTCGTAGTAATATAATATACTGTTAGACTGTGAGACAAATACTTTCTTATTTAAGTTACTTTTACCACAGTATTTTCTTAAACTAACAGTAAAATTAGCTATTACAGTGCTGATAAGAATGAACATTCTTCTGATAAACTCGATCATGTGGTTCTGGGGCCTTTGGAATTGGCTTACTGGAGTAATGTGAAATAACTTAGTACTTGCTCTAGAAAAGTTATAGAATACTATAATCCAGTGGTTCTCATACATAGATTCAATGACCCTTTTAAGAGTTAATTATCAGATACCCTGCATATCAGATATTATATTATGTTTCATAACAGTAACAAAATTACAGTTATGAAATAAAATGATATAATTTTATGGTTGAGGGTCACCACAACCTGAGGTGCTGTATTAAAGGATCATGGCATTAATAAAGTTGAGAACCATTGCCCTTATCAGACCTAACTGGACTATTTTGGTGGGAATTGGAAAGTCCCAAATTCAAAAAGAAAAGAAAAGAAAAGAAAAGAAAAGAAAACAAAACAAAACAAAACAAAACAAAACAAAACAAATGGATTATTGAGGACTGGGCTGTGAGACTTCAGAAGAAAGATGCATTTGGGTCATAGAATTTTGTATCAGAGTTTGTGACAGTCATCAATTCCAGTAGATGTAAATGAAACAATCAAAGCCCTTAAAAGTGGCATGAGGATGTTATTGCATGAAACTATGAACATGAAACTCATGCTGCAATGAAGAATTCAGAGTGTTAGAAAATATACTCTAGATACCTTACTTCTAAAAAGAGGGTGTAGCTATTTTAAAAGAGTACGTCCCCAGCTGGGCATGGTGGCGCATGCCTTTAATCCCAGCACTTGGGAGGCAGAGGCAGGAGGATTTCTGTGTTCGAGGCCAGCCTGGTCTACAAAGTGAGTTCCAGGACAGCCAGGGCTATACAGAGAAATCCTGTCTCGAAAAACCAAAAAAAAAAAAAAATGTCCCCGATTTAAAGGCATCAGAGAATAGCACAGCTACAAATTATAGATAGAGATAAGATTAAAAACACAGCCTTTGGTTTTAAAGATAATTTACTCTGCTAAATCTAGAACCCTTAAGCCAAGAAACTGTTTTTCCCATTAAGGATGTTTCTTCTGATATTGAAGGACACCATCAATAATGTTTGTAGCTTAAAATTATTTGCTAAATTTGGTAACTTTTCTATCTCAAAAATACCAATCTTCTCAGTGGCACTGAAATTCTGCATGGAACTTGATAAGCACATATATCTGACAACCTTTGACCTGTGTAATTTAGATTACAGTGATGGAGCTGGAAGGTGGAAACAGAATCCTATCCTTAGATTAGTAAATATTGATCTCTATTGATAGAGAGAGTTTGTTTTGAAAGGTGCAACTCCTGTTGTCTTGCTCTTGTTCTAGTATAGCCCATATACAAACAATACTTGATGCAAATCCATGCAGTAATAAAAGGGAGTATCCATTCTCCCTTATTTGTATTACTGCTACTAATCAAGGTGAATCCACATTACATAGTCATTATCCTAATGATTTTTAAAGTAATATATTTTGCTTAAAATCTCCCAAAATGATGTTTTTGCTTTTGTTTTCTCCCTAGATATTATCACCAATATGTATTTACTTGTGTGACTCTGATTCTTTTGGGGGTTAATACTTTACATTCTTTTGGAAAATTTCACATAAGTTTTTCTTCTCTTTTATATTTGTGTGGATTTGTTCTTTGGGGGATAAATATCACAGCCTCTACTGTCAGTCATATGAGGCAGAATTATTCTCTGGACATTAACAAAACATTATTCCCTAAAGTCTATTTTAAACAGATTTTCAAATCTCCTAAGATCAACGTTCTTTTTTAGGATTATTTTCTGAATTTATTTCTAGGTTACATTTTTCTCCATATTATTTACATATTTTTATAAATCAAAATTATGTTATATAGGGATAATAATACATCTTGATTGTAGAGTACATGCTTAACATATTTAAAGCCAAGCACTCAATACCTGGAAAGAAAGATAATTGATAACTCCCGTGTCATTATACAAAGAGAGAGAGAGACAGAGAGAGAGAGAGACAGAGAGAGAGAAAGAGAGAGGGAGGGAGGGAGGAAGAGAGAGGGAGAGGGAGAGAGGGAGGGAGGGAGAGAGGAAGGGAGGGAGGGAGAGAGAGAAGGAGAGAGAGAATTATTATTCATGGGATTTCTTTCTAAAATTCTTAAACATAATACGTAGTTCCTTTATTTTTAGCTTAAAATGGTGTCTTTTGGTTTGTATTATTTTATTATTTTAAAGCCTTCACTAGCAAATATTAATTAGACTTGGCTATTTGATTATATTTTCAAGCATGCATAGCAAGGAATACAATTACCTTTCTATTTAAAATATATGATTTTAAATAATGAATGTATTTATGTAAAAACAATTGAGAAATTGGGCACTAATTTGGAATCTTGTTCAGTTAAAATCATTTCAAATTGACTTTTGTACCTACGTTATTTACAGTTGCCTCATGAACTTAGAATAAGCACCTATACTTGTCAATGAATAAAATTTGAGTATCTTGAATGTGTAAGTGGGAGTTACTCTGGCTCTTTTACCTATTCTAGGGTTCTCTTTCCTCCTACTAGATTGTCTTACAGTACCTCGATATGAGGTATGTGCCTATTTTTAGTGTACTTTGCTGTGATGATATCCCTTGGAGAACTACTTTTTTTTCTGAAAAACTGAGGAATATGTAGAAGAATTTAATCTACCAAAATTCCTTCTTTGGCAAGGCATCACATCCAAAGACCCTCTGGATTAATATGAGCTGGCAATAGTGCATACATGTCCTAGAGTACAGTATGAGTTGGCTGGAACACAGACATGCCCTTAGCACACACCTTGACTCCCTAACAATGAAGATAAGTCTATTTGTAGAAGAAAACAGTTATGTTTGAGGGGACATCTAATTGAGTGACAGACAAAGTGGCAAGTCAGAAAATGATTTGACAGAATGAGTTAAGGGTAGTATACACCCAACTTACATGAGAACAGCACAGTAAAGAGAATGTATTTAAAAGTAGTAAGAGAAAATGTTGGTGAGTTATATGCTTGTGTGTGGCAGATTTATCAGGACAGTTTACAGAGAAAGGATACAGAAAGAACGAGAGAGACAAATGTGAAGACAGGATGAACGAGAGAGTGAGAAGGAGCCTGAAGACTAGAACATATTGCCAAAATTAGTATTGGGCCTAGCAAGAGTAATTCAGTCAGAAGCCAAGAGAAGCCAGATTGAATCAAAAAACTTAGAAGATTAGATTATAAAATAAGTGGCTAGATTAGAAGGTTAGATGTAGGGCAGTGGGCATGAGGGAATAAAGGGAGTGGGGAAAAAAACTGAGTCCCAGTCGAATTCTGGTATTCTGGGCAGGCAGACATGGGGTTCTGCTGCAAGCTTTCCATGTGGCCCTGGGTGGGTGTCAGCCCGTGGGGGATGGTGTACAAGGGGCAGTGCAAGGTCTCTGGGCCTCAAGGAGGCCAGAGATAACTGGTTCTCAATCTTGGGCATCTCACAAGCCCCAGGACATTGCAGAAGAGCTGAGAACAAAATGGAGGCAGGGGTGGGGGTTGGGGTGGGGTAGCTTAATCATTCAGGTTGAAGAGAGGAGGGGGCAGGGAGAAAGAGGGTGCTGGCTGGTTCCAATGCTGGAGAGTCTTTGGTCTAGTCCAAGGCTAGAGCACAGGAAGGCCTTCCAGCCATATATATATATATATATATATATATATATATATATATATATATATATATATATATATATTGGGATAGCATATATATATATTTCAAATGCTATCCCAAAAGTTCCCTATACTCTGCCCCTGCCCTGATCCCCTAGAAGCAGCTCTTTAGGGGAAAGCCTATCCCATTGTTCAAGTACAGAGGGCCTTGATGAGCAGAGATGGTCTATGGTTTTAGAGATTTATTATAGAAAGATGGAGAGAAAGAGAGAAGGTAAAAGAAAGAGAGAGGCCAGCCAGAGTCATGTGGAGAGAGGGGGAGGGGGGAAGGGAGGGAGAAAAGGAGAACTAGAGATGAGAGTAAAAAGTTGATTGGTTAAGAGAGTGAGGAGGGGCCAAGCAGCTCCTTTTATAATGGGCTGGGCTACCTTGTTGCCAGGTAACTGGAGAGTAGCATACCTGGTCAGTTAAGTGTGGGGGTGGAGTCTAGCCAGTATGCCAGGAGCTTGGAGCTTTGTCTGTGTGACTGATAGTCACAGAATTATGGAGTTGTGGGCTCTGTGGTGTCCAGCACCTGTCTCTGGTAACATGGCTCACTGTTCTGTCCCTTGTAGAGTTTTCTACTGGGTCTCTGGAGCAAGCCTTGCTCAACCAGAACAGGCTGTCTTTCATGGTTCCACAATTAGAGGCTAGAAGCTTCAGGCTTAAGCCTAAGAATAGTTAAAACAGAGAAAAAAAGACTCTGGTTCAACACAAGCAGTCTATATGTACATCTTGGGTTTGACTCTCCTCTCCTCTCAACATCTGAGGAAGTAAAAGCAACAATTGCATCTGGCACTCAACATGACTGGAGAAGGAGAAAGCCCACCAACATTGAAGAAAGCAGAGGACATCTGACAAAAAGCTACAGAGGAGAACATTCCCTGGGATTTTATCCAGAGAAAGCAACGGTTCCCCAGTTTGGCTGGATGCCCAAAGAGACTTTGGAGACTCCAGAGCCACAGTAGTCTCTGAGAGAATGAATCACAGTCAACCTCCCCCAAAAGAAATTTTAACTCTATAGACAGACTCTTCCTGGTTTAAGAAATAGGAAATTCCATTTAAGATCCCTAGAAAGCAAGGGTATGACTAGAAGGGATAGAAACACTACTTGAAAAACAATTGCAATAATTATTATATCTGTGACTAGCAGAGTAAAGTCTTTTTTACTTTCAATTGCAATCTTTATATTTCCTCTCAGAAAATGTTGAAAGAATAGCTCTACAACAGGAAACATTGGCTATGATAATACAAAGTCTTGAGAAACAAAATGCAGAGAAGGTAACAGAATATAAACTGCTTAGTTTTGAATGCGTGGTACCTAACCAAATTGAAGATGATAGACAGCCCATTGAATATATAGTACTATCTCTTAATAAAATTGAAGAAGGGTAACCACACCAATTATCTTTCCCAGTTACCTAGTAACAAATTTCAGGAAATGGCAAAAATTTACAAAATGAACAACTAGTTTGAAATTTTATTAAAATACAGTTTAAACAGTTTAAAGAACCAATAGTAACTTATGGAATCCACTCACCCTATGTGAGACGGATGTTAAATACATGGACCACCCAAAACAGAATTATACTTCAAGACAAGGAAAATTTAGCAGCAGCTGGACTGGAAGCTGTTTCTCAATTACAACATATGACATGGTGGTGAGAAGAAGCTACAATTATGAAAAATCACAATAAATCTAAAGGTGTTAATAATAATATCTCGAAAGATCAATTGTTAGCTAAAGGTCAATATGTTAATTTATGAAAGCAGATGCAATTTGATAACTCTATTATTATACAATGCACTTTAGTAGCTTTAAGAACCTTGGATAAGGTGGAGGAACCAGGAAAAAAGTCTGTAACTCTCAAAGATTATACAATGCCACAAAAGATTTCTACTGATTTCTTATAGAGATTAAAGTCCAGCCAACAGGGAAATACAAGATCTAGATGTGAGATGAGTATTAATTATTAATTGAAACTTTAGCTTTTGAAACTGAAATTTTTTTAAAGGAAGGAAAGAAAGAAAAGAACAAAAGAAAGAAAGAAAAAAAGAAAGAAAGGAAGGAAGGAAGGAAAGAAGGGGGAAGGAAGGAAGGAAGGAAGGAAGGAAGGAAGGAAGGAGGGAAGGAAGGAAGGAAAGAAGGAAGGAAGGAAGAGTAATTTTAATCCAGCAGTATAGCTGCTCTGGCAAGAGAAATATGATCCAGATGTAATGCAGACCACTCTGGATTACAGAATGATCTGACTGGAATACAGACACTCCTTTTGTATACAACATTAATTTTTGGAAGGAAGCAAACAAGTTTGAAAGTCTAACTGGCAGACTAAGTGATAAGTCAGAGAAAGATTTGATAGGATCAGTCAGAGATAGGATTTGCCCAACTCTCATGAGAACAGACACAAAAGAGGGGCTACTTAAGGAAGTGCAGAGGAAGTCAGAAAAGGAAGTCAGTTCAGTTGAGTTCAGCCAATGCAGTGAAGTTTAATTGAGTGCAGTTCAATGTAGTTTGGTACAGTCAGTGCAGTTTCATTTCATGAAATTCAGAAGTAGCCTTTCCAAGCAGAGGAATTCAATGAGAAGCCAAGAGAAGACAGTTTGAATCAGTTGGCTTGGATTTGAGTCAGAACAGCTGAATTGAATAACCAATGCTGAATTATTATTACATTAATAATTTTTCATGAGAGAAGTAGAGTGGCAGTTACCACAAATTACCCAAAACTCAAAGAGAGAGAATAAAATTTACTAAAATTTTCTTGAACAAAGTACTGGACAATTATCACTCCATTCTAAACCTTCACACCAGTCAGGCTTCCTCTCAGAATATATTTTCATCTTACTCGAATTCTTTATCCTTTCTTGATTCAGCTCTCTCTCCTCCTGCTATTTTCTCAACATTCCTCTTGGCTCCTTCCTTCACTTCCTTTCTCTTTCTTCATCCCTCCTAGAATTGGAAATCCCACCTATTCTCTGTAAAGCTCTCTATTGGCTCATTGGCTTTTATTGCAAAGGCCGAGAATGAAGGCGGGGCAATATTTGTATAAACTTGAGTCAGGATTTTCTAGTAACAAACATAACAAAGCCACATCCAGGTTGAAATAAGATATGAGAAGAGAGAAATTAGTATTTGAATAAAACGAGGGTAAGCTTCAGACAGTGTAGAAAAACATTATGACTACAAGCCAGATTTCAGTAAAATCTAGAAAGGGTGGGGCTCATTCAGTAATTTTTTTTTTCCTACAATCCAGAGTCTAATTTGGCTAAACTTGTTTTTAGAACTTTAAAAAGCTTAGTCAGCATCCATAGATGGAGTAAAAGTACTGCTAATACTGATCCTAATGACTATGTAATTGGAGAAGCGATAGCCAATAATCCTAGATATCAGGATGCCCATCGTTTTATGTGGGCAAGGAAAAGGGACCATAGGCAAGGCATTCCTAGACATTTCTCAAGAAGATCTCAGCCCTCTGGGATTTGTAGAATTTGTGGTAAGGGTAAGCATTACTAATGGATGCAGATCAGCAAGAGACATGTGAGGTAATCCCTAGCAATGGAAAACTCCCTGAGAGATGATCCATTAAATGTGGAAAACTCCCTATGGTGGTTCTTTTTTTTTTTTTAACAGGCAATAAGCAACATGTGCCAGGTATTTTCTGAGCAATCCACAGAGCAACTAGAGAAAACTAAACACTGCCCTAGACTTCGCTGTAAGTAAAACTCTCACACTATCACTAAACATCCCACTGGGTTTCATAGACTTCTGACCCCAAAGACAGTAGGAATGGTTTTAGGAAGAAGAAGCCTAACATCTCAAGGATTCATTAATTGAGGGACAGACAAAGTGATGAATCAGAGAAAGATTTGACCAAATGAACAAGAGAAAAGATATGCCCAACTTGTAGGGGAACAGCACAGGAAAGAGGCTATATAAGAGTGGTGAGAGAAAAAGTGGTGAGTGATGTTTGTGTGTGACAGTTTGGTCAGAATAGAGATAGATTAAAGAGGAAAGAAGATAGATATCTGTGAAGACAGAAGGAGATACAGAATGAGGAATCAGCAGGTTAGAGCACATATGGCTCTCATCGTAACCCTTCATCAGAGGAAATAGAAAATGGCATTCACAGAAGTGGATCTCAGCGAGAGTCGGGGGTGGGAGGCTGAATGGGAATAGTGAATGAAGAATACAGTTGGTACATGTTGGAAACAACAACAACAAAAGAAGAGAAAGAAAAGAAAAAGGGAAATAAATAGTAAAATGTTTATGAGATGAGAATAAAGATCACTCAGTTTTGTTTTTTTTTACTATATATGGTAAATTATATGACTAAACAATAATTTTTTTAAATTAAACTTAACAAAACATTGCTTTTCGTTCTATTTTGAAGTATAGTAAATTCCAGAAGCTTGAGATTTTCCAAGTTATTAGAACCCTTTCACCGTGTTTATCATAAGTATCCATTTAATTAAAGAACCAGAGATTCCTTGAAATAAATACATACTATTGATTATTTGCCAATTTTCAATAAGCTTTTCTTCATTCTAAACAACTGAGTAAAATATTCAAGATTCTTATGCTGGCGGTACCTCAAGTAAAGCAATAATTCTTAGTAAACCAGTTAAATGTTCTGTCTATGAAAAAGGTATGCTTCCATTTATTATAAATAAAAAATTCCAACCAACAAATTAAGGCAATAGTTTTTATAAACGTGATAGAAAATGTGGAGTAGGTATTTTCTGGGTAGATTAAGGGAAGTTTTGATAATTGAATGTTTTTCATTGTGTTTTTCACATATTCTATGAAGTGGACTCTCTTTGCCTGAATAGCAATCAAGTAATAATTCAAAGGATTCTATCATGTTTCCTTAGGGCAGGCAGTTATCTATATAAAAGAAACAAGGTCTAATTTAGAAAGAGTTTGACGTTTTATTAGGTCTGTAAAAAGAGGGAGTTAAAAAATCTCGGGCAGCTTTTTAACAGACTTCAATTAGAAAAGGCTGTCATAGTTTCTACAGGATGGATCTGAGTCAATCAGACTTCTGTGGGTTGCGTTCGATTGCCTTCTGCAACTCTTCCATCTTATGGCTTGAAATTCAAGCACTTTATAACACTCTCTGCATTTCCTTTAGTTAATAGAAATTGTGTCTGCCTCCTGGAAAATAAAATTACACTGGAAAAGGCAAAAGTAAATGATGAGTAGAAAGAAAATTGGGGTCCATAACCACTTTTATCTCATACTATCTTACACGATCTTCATGGAAACATTTATTAAAACGAACTAAAGGATCAAAATTACTAATTTATAAAATATAGCTCCATTATCTATGATTGAAACTAAGTCTTTTATGAAAAATTTCTTTCATACCTTTTATACAGTTCATAATATGTGTTTCTAATATTATGATCACACACGTTAGGAAAAGTAGTAGGAAGAACCATTATTTATATATTCAAATAGGTGGTATTAAATTTTATCACTGGTTAAGTTGTAATTTTAAAACATTGCAGTTGTATTTATAGGCTACTCATGAAACAGCTCAAATTTTCTGTCCTTCCCAGCTGGTAGCTTTTAGAAGGATAAGATCAGAGATTTATTTCATGCTTTAGTGCTTAACCTAGTGGGAAAAATAGTGCTAATTTTTACGTCCATGGGTAGCTAGTTAGAAACAGCTGTATTTATTAAAAGTTAATTCTGTATTAAAGAAGTGTTCTTAGACTTGAGGGCTATGCCAGGGGTTTTAAAATCCAAGATTAATACCCTCAAACTTATTATATTGCCCCTGAATCTGGGCTGGACATGAATAGTTTCATTAGTTAACAAATTTTATGAAGATGGTCATGTTTATGCTTAGATCATAGTATTTGGAATAACCTTGGAAAAGAATGAATAATCTTATCTATAAAAGTGTTATTAATCTCTGAAATGAGTCTCCTGTTTAGATGATAAAGTTCTGTAGACTAAAGGACAGTTAGACAAGACCGTCTTCAAGAAGTAAACAGTACTAAAATATTTTAAGAGGTTGAAATCTCAACAGGACCATTATTCCATCGACAATAAAATATATAAAATCGTAAGATTTTCCATATTCTTTCCACTAAAAAACTTTTTAAATCCCATTTTTATTTAACTAGTGACACTCAGAAGGACGAGAACATCTAATAGTCGAGTAAACCTCCATATGGGCAAGGGGAGAAGAGTTGTCAAACAGAGGATTTCAGAAGACAAGTGAGTATGCTTGGTGAATGACCACACCAGGACTGCTTGTGAGTAGGCAGATCAACTTTCATTTAGGATTACTGAATGCTTATAAAGACTGAGGGTAGAGACATCCAGGATGGGCAAAGTTCTTTGGCTGGAGTCTTAGGGTACCAGGAAAGTCTTATTAGCATAGGGAAACATTTCAGAAGTCTCACGTACTGGCAGAACAGGTATTGTCAGGAAAAAGGAAATTGCTCCTATAAACTGATTGAGACTATGTGATATTCCTCAGATAGAGTCAAGTATGGAGGTTTAGAATTTCTCAGACATCAGAGGAAGGAGACTCTCTGCTAAGGATGGGAGTCCTCTATTTTGTGACAAGTCCGAGAAAGTTATCCAGTCAATGGTAGACTTCGACCTAACACACAGATCACTAGTAAAACCCTGGAGAAATGTATCTTTTTATACTATGAAGAATATGTGTTATCTGGTTACAGGGTGAAGATGAGGCTCTTTTAGATATATTTTTGAAATTTTGACACCTTAACTTTGAAAGTAGCAAAGACCAATGAGGCAATAGGTCTATAAAGAGAGAAGAGCCCCTGGCTGCACAGACAAGAAAGATGGTGAAGCAAAATTAATAGTGACTTATTAAAGATTGTGTGAACCAGAATGTTGTATGAAACAAAACCAAAATGACAGATATGGTGTTTACTCTTGTGAACAACCATTAGTTTTAAGTTATAGGATCCCACAGGAAAAAAAAAAAGACCCCCCCCCTTTTTTAACAAATGCATCATTAATTTGATCATTTATAAGAAAGAGCTTGCTAATTATAAATGCAACTTTTATTTGCCTTATATAATTGTCATCTTTGAGGCTTACTGCCTCCGTAAACTATTCTAGGCCTAGTCCTAGAAGCTTCTAGAGTCCATACAATTAAAACTAGGCCTAGAAAAATTTCAGCCTGTAAAACTTACTGCTTAATAATTTCATCCTTTTGAGTTCTTTCTAAACTCTGGTTGGCTGTTTCTTGTTTCAACTCAGCTGTTCTGGCTCAAAGTACTCTCCAAACTGACTGATTCCATCTGGTTTCTCTCAGCTTCTTACTACATTTCTCTATTTGATATCAAAGTAGCTCTGGTAAGGTTTTGTTGTTTTTGTTTTGTTTTGTTTTTGTTTGTTTTTTTCTAACCTTTGTCTATTTCTCATTCTCTGGCTCATTTGTTTATACAAGCTTATTGTATAAACATCCCAGCAAAGCTGCTCTGAACCCCACCAGTGGAACAGTCACCAACCCAACTCCCCTACACTGTCTCTCAACTGACTAGGGAGTGCTGGGATTAAAGGTAAGTGCCTTCATTCTTTGACCTAAGTTTTTCTATACCTGGAACTTGCTCTGTACCAGGCTAGCCTTGAACTCAGACTGTTTGTCTCTGTCTCCTGGGGTTAAAAGGATGTACGTTTGCCCGTCAGAGTAGTCATGTTGCTGGATTAAAATTTTTCTATAGCTAAGCACGTGCACCTTGTTATTTGAGTAGACATAAATGATAAAATTTAAGTGGAAGCCTTGGAAGGGATAAAGTAAGATACAAACAGAAACTATAACCAACAAGCAGGCAAACAAGCAAACAAACAACATCCCCACAAATAATTTTACCTGGCATGAACCTGGAGTCCTGTAAACCCAGCATTAATAAGACAGAGATGGTCGCTATTAATTTGAGGCATGTTCTATGAAAAGACCATTTCAGGAGCAAAATAGTTATTTCAAGCAAATATGTTTTAAAACTGTTATTAGAAATCATGTAAATATATTAATCTTTTATTCCTGCTCATTCTTAGTTGCCTTTTTTGGGGGAGGGGAAGAAATTCATGTCATCAGTTCGGCAGATATGATGATATTCTCCTACTGATGAGTTATGCATAGCTATCTCAACAGAGACTAAAATATAAACTCTAAACTTTAGTTATACCAGTAAACACGTTTAGATAGCATTAGAATAACTAGGACTATTTGAGTACAGGAGTTTCATGGAATTTAGGAAGAGGTAAATTCATCAGAGATAAAAATAGATTCGGGGAAAAAGGAGGAATACATTTTAGCTACAAAAGAAAATCTATTAGTTATTAGTTACTTTTTATTATATCATACTTTTTATCATATATATATATATATATATATATATATATATATATATATATATATATATATATATATATATATATATATATATATATATATATATCAGAGAAGAACTTTCAACAGAACCTGACTAGGCTCCCCCTCTCCCAGAAAGCATATACAACTATACTTAAATGATTTGTATGTGTGAGCTATTTTTCAGTGTTTTAATAGCATAAAGAAGTCATGTATTTTATATATGTGCTATATGTATATGCTATATACATTGCACTAGCTGGTTTTGTATGTCAACTTGACACAATCTGGAGTTATCATGGAGAAAGGAGCCTCCCTTCAGGAAATGCCTCCATGAGATCCAGCAGTAAATTTTCTCAATTAGTGATCAAAGGTGGAAGGGCCCATTGTTGGTGGTTCCATCCTTGGGCTGGTAGTCCTGGGTTCTATAAGAAAGCAAGCTGAACAATTGGGCAAGGAATTCAGTAACTAACATCCCTCCACGGACTCTGGATCAGCAGCTCCTGCCTTATGACCTGCTTGAGTTCCAGTCCTGACTTCCTTTGGTGATGAACAGCAATGTGGAAATATAAGTTGAATAAACCCTTTCCTCCCCAACTTGCTTTTTGGTCATGATTTTGTGTAGGAATGGAAACCCTGACTAAGACATATATTAAATATACTTGTATCATATTTTAAATACATTTAAATTATACAAACACACACACACACACACACACACACACACACACACACACACACACACATATATATATATATATATATATATATATATATATATATATATATATACATATACAGAGAGAGAGACAGAGAGACAGAGAGAGAGAAAGGGAGGGAGACAGAGAAAGAATACAATAACTATTAAAAGCACACATACTAAAATGGAGGTGTGTCACTGTGGATGGAATTTGAGGTTTCAAAAGCCTGTTTCCTTCTTGGTGAGTTCTCTGTCTCATACTTGTTCTGATGGAGCATCTGTAAGCTCTCAGCTATTGCTCAAGAGCCATGCCTGCCTGTCACCATGTTCTCTACCATGATGAAAATGGATCCTGTCTCCCTGGAACTCTGAGCCACAAAACTAAATGCTTCCTATTATAACTTGGCCGTGGTCATAGTGTTTTGTCACAGCAAAAGAAAAGTAATGAGTAAGAGAATTTAATTGTAATTATAAGGAAATACAACTAATAATTGCATTTTGAACATTGGATAATTTTAATAAGATTAGAGCCATGACAAATCTATTTTGTCTACAACAAATGTCTGCATTATTTACTCTAAGATAGAAAACATCTCTTTATTTGCAAACACATGGTAAAATCCTCCCTGTCCATAGTTTGAGTTATGTAATATGAAGCTGAATGCGAGACAACAGATAGAATGGTAAAATCTGTTTCACATAATGCAAGCATTGATAACACGTGAACCTTCCCAGATAGCAGCAACAGCATATAAGGAAGAAAAAGGCTATAAAAATCTTTCTAATGATTTGAATACAATACAAAATCTATATTATGGTTTAACTCATTCCCTACCTTGTATTTTATTGTGCTTTAAATTTATCAAACATGCTGTTTTTTATCTTTTCATTTTTATTTATTTATTTGCTTTGTCTAAAAAATCACTAATCATTTATAGCATAAGTCAGTGGATGTGTGAGTAATGGCAATGCTTCATTGAAATTCTATGCTTCTTTAAACACATTCACTTCTATTGTTTCTCTTAGAAAATTTTATTTATTTTAATCTACCCCTCTCTCTATGCCTCCCTTCTCCCCCCCCCCTTCCACTGTCTATCACTCACTCCTGTGTGTGAGGGGTAGGGGGTGTTCATAGACACAGAGAACAATTTGCAGGAGTGAGCTCTCTGCTTTCTTCTACCCTGTTGATTTGGAGATTAGTTCAGGTCACCTGGCTTGGCAACAGTGGTATTTGCCACTTAGTAATCTCACTGGCACTGACGTTACAATGTCCTATGTTTTTCTCTGGCTTTACCATGGTTACTGAAATGCTTTATGTAATCAACATTGAAGCGGTATTCATATACTTGTTTCATACATCTCACAGCTAAATAGGCCCAAACATTCTATTGATAAATTCATTTACATTTAATTTTTCTTCAGCTTAATAAGTTTATAGAGGAATCAGTGATTTCCTGGTCATAATGTTCCTATAATCCAGGTCTATACATGGAGCCATATGTACAGGAGCACTATATTCTTGCTTCTTAATGATGATGCATAAATCTCACCATTTCTGCAATTTATTTGTTTATATCAGTATATTCATACTTTATCTTGTTACTCAGAAAAATACATTTTACATTGAAATATATTTAAATTTAGTTTCAATTTAGGGCTCACCTATTTTTCTTTCTATATGATGCCCATTGCATCTAATAAGTACTGCTCACTGAACTTGATGTTTTGTGGATATGACCCCAATTTTAATGGCACTCAGACTTTATCCAGACTTCTGTGCCAGTTAACACAGAAACATTGATCACTAGGAGGTTAAGTAATAAAAGTTTGCAGTGCTGGTAATTAACCTAGAAGGGCTTGTTAATTCAAAAGCAAAATCTTGCTATGATATTCTATGTATGTTCTCATTACAGTTCAAAATTTAGAACACATTAAAACACATTGGGAGGAGAGGCCCTTTGGTCATACAGACTCTATATGCCCCAGAACAGGGGAATGGCAGGGCCATTACGTGGGAGGGGGTGGGTAGGGTAGCAGGGCGGGGACGCGGGAGGGTAAGGGAAAATTTCTGGATAACATGTGAAACGTAAATGAAGAAAATATCTAATAAAGAGAAAAATAAATAAATAAATAAATTCAAAGTAAAAAAAAAAAAAACCCAAATTTTACTAATATTTTATTTACAGATTTTTCTCTTTTCTGTTAGGGTGCCATTCTGTCTTTTATCATAAATGTAATATACCTGTTCTCAAAATTGTTTGTAATAAATTTTTATTTGAAATATTTTATTGGATTAAACTCTGTTATATTGATAAGTAAAGTATAAGTCTACAGTTATAAGGTCAAGAGTGAGTCCACAGGCAAAAAGGGAACCACAGAATTGAACCTCAATGAACCAAGGGCAGAGAGTTGGCATTATTCTCTGATTCTACTCTTCACCTAGAGTACATTATAGATATTTCCACATCTTAGACAGAGAACACACTCTCCTGAAATCCATTTTGGAAGTTGTGGGAGAGTAAGGTTTCAAATGTTTAGAAAATCCACCCAGAATGGAGATGTATTGTAATAGATGATTGACCATGCCTGGGCAGTTCTCTGATGATGAGATAGGTTGGGACCATTATTCATGTACATTTACACTTGGCTGCGAATGAGTTTATATGCCTGGCAATGGCATATTGTAGTCATTGATGGATATATATGGTAAGTACTATGACTCTAACAGGTCAATGAAGTAGCAGTGATTGTTAGTGACTTCCAAAGTAAGAAAAGTAAGAAAGAGTCAGTTTCTGCTAGATCTAAGTCCTCATTATATTGCCATCAATTAAGGACAATGGGGACACCAACCCACTTTCCAAAATTTCAACCCAGAATTGTTTCAGTCACCAGGTAGCACAACCAGTGGAGGGATAGGATTATCAATCTATCTACAAAACTTTTGTCACAAAATTGGTCATGTCTAAAGGAAATACAGGGACAAAAATGGAGCAGAGACTGAATGAATAGTCAACTAGCAAATGGTCCAACTTGAGATCCATTCCTTGGGGAGGCACCAATCCCTCACACTATTGCTGATGCTATATTGTGCTTGCAGAGAGAAGACTAGCATGGCTGTCCTCTGAGAGGTTCTACCAGCAGCTGACTGAGACAGATGTAAATACTTAGAGCCAAATATTGGACAGAGGCCGGGAACCTATGGAAGTGTTAGGGGAAGATAAGAAGATGAAGGGGATAGCAACACCATAGAATACAAACATTAACTAACCCAGACCCTGGGAGCTCTCAGAGATTAAGCCACCATCCAAATAGCAAACACGGGCTGATGTGAGGCTCCAGACACATGTATAGGAGAGAACTGCCTGGTCTGGCTTCAGTGGGAGAGGATTGCCTAGTCCTGTAAGGATTTGAAGCCTCATGGAGCATGGATGACCAGGAAGAGAGCACCCTCTCAGATTCAAAGGTGGAGGGGATCAGGTAGAAGAACTCTGCTAGGGGTAACCAGGACAGGGGTCAATATTTGAGATATAAATAATTAAATTTATTTATTTATTTATTTATTTATTTATAAAAACAACTAATTAATCCCAAGGAAATCTGGGAATCAAACTGATACTCTGGTCTTGTTTCATAAACAACTTTTATGAGAATTAGAAGTAAAATATTTGTTACCAAGTCACAGTATAAGTGACAAGGACAATATCAGTTGTTACATTATAGCTATGATAATGTGCTCAAATACTATTAATTCTTAAAACTGATATACTTTCATGTCTAAAATTTAGACAATGCTATTCAGCAATAAAATAAGGAAGTATCATCTTATTAAATATGGAACAGAGATCTAGGGAAGAAAAATTCAATGGTTCTTCTCCCTCCCCTCAATCTTTTAAACATTAAATGTAGAGGTTCTTTTCTAATACAGTGTGTTACCAAACAAACCTTCTATTTACTGTGTACACAATGGGCCATCATGTACTTAATAAATATAAATTTTGTGCCATTTCCCATTCATTATAAATTTCATTTATTTTTTTCTACTTATTATTTCCTGTGTTGGGGGATATTGAATTTAGGGTCTTGCTCATGATAGAACACAGTGCAGCAACTCTATGTCCAGCCCTCATTTTATTCTCTCTTATTTAGAGACAGAAATTCAGTACTTTACCTAAGATAACTGAGTAACACAGTTGGCCATTTAGGGCCTGAACTGGTGATCCTCCTGCCTTGGTCTCTGGCACACATCTGTTGTTGCCAGACACAGATAATTTAAGTGTCATACATGAAAGTTCCTGCCAGTTCAGTGATTGTATCTGGGCCAGGATTTAACATCCTCCACTAATAAGGCAAACGCTGGTAGACCAGAAAGCCTTTGTAGTGTTCCCCCACCTCAGAAAGGTGAATGAGACATCAGAACACCTTGTGTTGGGCCTGTGACTGCACACAGTGCCTGTAGAATGAGTTAAACAACTGGTTCAACAATGGAAGCATAAAAATTACTTAAGAAGAAATGTTTTCCCCGACTTTGAACTCTGAAAAAGAGTTTTTCTTTGCATAGAGGACACAGAATAATATAGTTGGATGATATCAGATAGAATTTTATAGCAAGTACACAAATAATTCTTATCTAGAAGTTTGATGAAGGGCAATAGCCTGCTAAGTTTTATCTGTGTATCACACTTTGCTTTCAGAAGGGGAGTAAGTCTTAGAAGAAAGGTAGAGAATCTAGCTCAGCTAAGTCTGTATAAAAAGGGAATGTTGAAGCCAAATGATACATCTTTTATTGTGCTTGGAACTACACACAATTCCTACTTTGCAGTATCTTCAAGCATTAAAAACACTAGGCGACAGGCTTCCAGATAGCAGATACATAGCCAAATTTTCTCCATACCTTAGAACCTTTTTATTTAAAATATATAAAAAAATAAAGAACATTTATATTTACACACACACACACACACACACACACACACACACACACACACACACAAACACAATCTATATATTTACACTCCCTGGGAATGCTAAGTATGGAATTCCCTCACTGACATAAATCCCAGTGTGTCACAACTAAGAATATAAAATATCTTTGTGTTTGTCTGTTTTCCTGATAGATTGTTCATTCTGACCTCATACATAATAAATGTGAATTCCAATTCTAGCATCAGACTTACCTTGCTGTTGTTATATAACTGATGTGTGTGTTACAATTGAGGATGATATCTTGGGCAGGTATCATGGGTGGGTTACCTGGTTTAGCATTAATTACCTGGGTTTTCTTCCTCCCAGGCTTTGCCATACCCAAAACCCAACACTGCTCTGGTTCCGTAGAAATTAGGGCAACTACTGATGTGACAAATGTTGCTCTTCCAGCCCATTCTGCCTTCCACTTCTGACTGTCTTGGCTACTTTCCCTTAAACAAGACCCTGGTACTTGCCAGTGACTACTAGAGAAGAAAGATAATGGGTCACATAATGTAGCTTGGGTTAAAATATGGACCCATGTCTATCTACAGACTGTGTGCTGTACAAAAGCAAGTAAATAAATACATAAACACTCATTAAGAAACTTGGCTTAGTTTTGTTCATAAAATCATATTTAAGTAAAACGTTTTCTCACCATCTTCACTGAGAGAATGGTCCTGCCCATCTGGCCCACTGTGTGGTGAAATAGCATGTCTATTAACAGCAACAAAATACTGACATTGAAAAGAAGATGGGCTTTGAACTTTAGGTTTATGGAGAAAGAAAATTATGTATTTTGTTCACAAAGAAAAATATGTTTTTAAGATGTTTTAAACATAAAGAAATCATAAGTATTTAAGTAGATAAGTACTTTTACATTTATTTAGTCATCATGTAAAGTACTAAATAATACCCAATGCTGGATTAAAATGTGAAAATGTTGTATCTATTTATCAAGTAGAAATAAAATTTAAAATCTCAAAAACCTGAATAAGTTATTAAAGTAATAATGAAATCTCTAATCTCTCTCCATTTTCTTGAGTATTTGAAATTTCCCAACTATGCTGTTATTGTAAGATGAGTTAGTTTGCCTTCATGTCTACATCCAGGATTATCTAAGGATGAAAATGCAATACATTTTTGAAGAGAAGCTGATTTCTTCTAATAAGAATGTATGTTAAAATGCCCCAGAAATCAGATTTTCTGTTTTTCAAGAACATAGCTTTTATAAGTTAGGGCATAAAGATTCTCTTACTAGGTAGAAACAGGAGAAAATATAGGAAATGTGCTCTTAGCCAAGCTTAGAATGTAAAAGAAAAACCTATTTAAGAAAGGAGATGAAGAAAAAAATGTTAAATTTTAAGGTGTGTTGATGACACTTCTGCAAGTTAGGATCAGGGATGTCTGAACCTAGAACAAGTCTTACAGTACATAGTGAAGCAAAGCGACATGGCTATTAATATTTGTCTGGATAAATATCTGAGCAAAGTGCACATTTTACTACTTAGAAGAGACAAAAAAGTTAAAATTCCACATTTATACAAGTATACTTGCATATTATAATATCCTTGTTCTGTAAATGAGTATCAAAACACAAAGATTAGGTACTGTTCATGTTTAGAATTAATATGCTTGTGACTATTTTAGTAGTTCCTAACTTGCTACATGAGAGTAAAGGGACATTATCCTCCCTTTATGGAGCAAGATTAGACCTGTAAAATTACATATGTTCATGTTTTTAACTTTCGATGTTAGGATGCATAGCAAAAAGAAATAAAATCATGTTTTAAGCTTCAATTCTGCATTAGGAATAAACTAAAATAATTTTATCTGTTGAACATAGTAAGTTTATCTTACATTTGAAGTTGGTTTTTTATAGTTTACAGCAAGGCTCTGCTTACTTCTACTCTTTCTCCTTTGGCTCTTGGAGGAACTGGTTTTGGCTGATGACTACATCACTCCTAATCTTTGGAAGTACCTCTCTGATTTCAATGTAAAGGAAAAAAAAANTGTATGTATGTATCTATCTATCTATCTATCTATCTATCTATCTATCTATCCTGTATGTATGTATGTATGTATGTATGTATGTATCTATCTATCTATCTATCTATCCTGTATGTATGTATGTATGTATGTATGTATGTATCTATGTATCTATCTATCTATCTATCTATCTATCTATCTATCTATCTATCTAATATACCATTAAATATATATCTATACCTATCTCCCTACCTAGTTACACTTGGTCTTGGTCTACCTTCTATACTTATGTATTCATCCCTAAAAAAAAAAAAAAAAAAAAAAAAAAAAAAAAAAAAAAAAAAAAAAAAAAAAAAAAAAAAAAAAAAAAAAAAAAAAAAAAAAAAAAAAAAAAAAAAAAAAAAAAAAAAAAAAAAAAAAAAAAAAAAAAAAAAAAAAAAAAAAAAAAAAAAAAAACTTCCCACATAGGAATCTATGAAAGACAAGAACAGTATATGAAAGAAGAAATAAAATGTAATATATTTACAAATTTATTGTTGTAAAAGAAATCAATAAGATGAATATGGCTTATACCCTACAGCTGTGGCTCAGTAGCTAATCCATCAAATGAGAAGCAACTTACATGATGATATTGTGCTCTCAGATCCTATTGCCTCAAATTATAAGCAGAGTCCTGTTCAAAACATTTACAGCAGTGTTTCATGGGAGAGAGGGAGAGAAAGAGAGAGGGAGAGAAGGAGAGAGGGAGGGTGCAAGGTATGGGGGAAGGGGAAGACTGATCCATATAAAAATCTAAGAAAAGTGTTTGCTCATAGTGTTACAATTAAAACTGAAAGACACAATTTAATTTTTTATGAGAATTATTTTCTCCTCAATAGGGATCCTTTAAAATAGTTTGTTCCCAAAACTTTTATTATTGTTTCATCTTTTTAAACAATGCAGATTTTATCCCCATCATGGTACACCCTCAGACTGTTCCACATCCCATATCTCCTCCCCCCAACCCCTATCCAGTCTCATAGAGAGGATGTCCCCACCCCTCTACCCATACATCACCAGACCTCCCCACTCCCTGAGGCCTCAAAACTCTAAAGGGTTAGTGTAGCTTCTCTGACAGAACCAAGACCCAGCAGTCCTCCACTGTATATTTGTCCAGGCCTCATATCAGCTGGTATATGCTGCCTGGTTGGTGGCTCAGTGTCTGAGAGATTTCTGAGGTCCAGGTCAGTTGAAACTGCTGGTCTTCCTATATAGAGTTGCCCTCCTTCTCAGCTTCTTCCAGTTTTCTTTCTTTCTTTCTTTCTTTCTTTTTTTTTTTTTTTCTAATTCAACCACAGGGGTCACAAGCTTCTGTCCATTGGTTGAGTGTAAATATCTGCATCTGACACTTTCAGCTGCTTGTTGGGCCTTTCAAAGGGCAGCCTTTTCAGGCTCCTGTTTGTGAGTCCTCCACAGCATCAGTAATAGTGTCAGGTTCGGGGCCTCCCCTTAAGCTGGAACTCAATTTGGGCCTGTCACTGTACCTTCCTTCCCCCACCCTCCCGCTCTTCTCCATTTTTGTCCCCTCAGTTCTTTCAGATAGAAACAATTATGGGTCAGAGTTTTTGACTGTGGGATGGCAACCCCTTCTCTCTACTCGATGCCCTGTTTTTCTGCTGGAGGTGGCCTCTACAAGTTCCTTCTCCCCATTAGGACATTTCATCTAAGATCCCTCTCTTGGAGTCCTGAGAGTCTCTTACCTCCCAGGTATCTAGTGCATGCTCCTGTTACTCTTACCCAACATATGATCACATTCCCCTTTTCCACTCTCTGTCCCCTTTCCCACCAGTTGCCTCCCTACCTTCACCCATCTTGTGATTGCTTTCTTCTCCAAAACTTTTAATTTATTCATTGATTAGATATTTTATTTTTTAGTTTTTTTTATTAAATCATTTTATTTACATTCCAAAAGTTTCCCCCATTCCTGATCCCTCTTCCCAAGTTCTTTGTCCCACATCTCTGAGAAGGTGCTCCTCCACCTGCCCACCCATGCTCACCTCACCACCACCAGCATCCTTCTTTGCTGGGACAGCAAGTTTCCAGAGGATTCAGTGCATCCTCTCCCACTGAGGCCAGACAAGGGAGGCCTCTGTTACACATTTGCCAGGGGCCATGAACCAGCCCATGTATGTTCCACAATGCACTGAACTCAACCCTATTTAAGATTTTTTTAATTGAAAAAAAAATTGCGTATGTAGTGTTAATTGTTGATGCATCATGCATAAAAGGAACTAAAGTGCAATAACAATATGAGCAATTTGGAAACAGCGGCGGTAACACAAGAAAGTAGAAAAGTATAGAATGTGGAAAGGATAGAGTCAAACCGTACTTTGTATACATTTACTGAAATACTATAAAAGAAGCTTATGATCACTAAGAGAAGTATGCTAGCAATAGCTGGAATCAACGTGTATTTGTAAAATAACTGTCTTGAGAGAATAAACCTGCACTGTAGTGCAAGTGTGTTATTATTATTTTTGACTGTTTCAAAGTTTTTAATCAAAATAGGATGGCTTTCTCTGTAGGTGTGTTAGTGGTTTTAAAATATTTCCTGTTGGTGGAAAATGGGATAAATGCCAGCTGATCTGTCAGTCCTTCCTCATCCAATAAGTTGTTCTTTGAGTCATTACTAAGATTTATTATGGGATTAAAAACACACTACATTAGTTATTAATATAAACCACAAAAAACAAATAAGTGATTCATTGTATGACTGCAGGAAGAAATTACAAAAAGGAAAAGGATGCCAGCTAAATCAAAGCAGGTGTTTGTTTTCTGCCCAAATACCATCACATTACATGGCTAACTTGTCTTTATTAGTTGTTAAGATACATTCTTTAACAAATTATATTTCTCATTGTTCCCAATAAAAATATTCCAAAATTTACAACATTTTTAGAAGAACATTAGCTTAAAAATAAAAATCAAGAGGAGAAAGCAAGTGATCAGCTTAACTGCAGGTAATAGAACATAAAGATCACATTCTTCAAATTTATAATTTGACTGAATATAATTAAATTTGCATTGACCATATATACAATCAAGTCAAATTTCCGAGAAACAGATTGAAGGGCAGGGGTCTCCTGTGTGCAGTGAGTTGTGCAACAGGCTTAATGTTCTCTATTCTGTGGCACTTTTAATGATGTGATTTGTAAAATCCACTTTCCCATTGTTCATGTGGTTGTTATTGGGATGGGAGCATGGTGAGTAAGGGTTTTAACAACCCACATAATGTGACTCTCCCTGCTTTGAAAATTCAAAATGTATCTTCCTGAGAGCTTTTGTATTGCATTGTTATCCTGCTCATGTTCAAATTCGTGACTGATGCTAAATGACCCCTCATTGTGCACTGCTTAACTGAAACCCTCTACAGGTGCCTCTCTGTAGCTCTCTCCTTCATAAATTCAAGTCTCCCTTTACTTTATCATGCATTTCATTATAATTACACTATTTCAATTTTCTCTATTCTCCTTTCAAAGTTTTCAATATGTTCCTACCACTCTTTCACACCCATGACCTCTTATTCATTATTTTTGGTACATATATGTAAATGTATACACACACACACACACACACACACACACACACACACACACACACACACACACATACATACATAAATGCAACCTGTTCAGTATTTATAATACATATCTATCTATCTATCTATCTATCTATCTATCTATCTATCTATCCATCCATCTACCCATCTACCCATCCATCCATCCATCCATCCATCCATCCATCCATCCATCCATCCATCCATCCAATCTATCTAATCTATCTATCAATCTATCAATCTATCTATCTATCTATCTATCTATCTATCTATCTATCTATCTATCATCTTTCAAATCCTGCAGGCACTAATGGATCTGCCTCACAGATTTCCCTGCCTCCCCCCATGCCCCATTACTTCTGAGATGGTGCCATCTACCTATATATGCCCCTACCTTGGCACATCAAGGCTCTGCTAGATTAGGTATAAGCTCTCCCACTGAGGTCAGACAAGGCAGTCATGGAGACTGAGCTGTACCTCTGCTACATATGTGCACGGGGCCTCTTCTACAATCTCTGTCCAAAGTTTGGCTTGCGGCCATTTGCATCTGTTTCAGTCTGCTGCTGAGTAGAGCCACTCAGAGGACAGACACTATGTTCCTATCTGCAAGAATATCATTAATAATGTGAGGGATTGGTACTTGCCCGTATAATGGGTGTCAGGTTGGTCTGGTTATTAATCTCTGCTCCACTTTTGTCCCTGAACCTATTTTAGACAGGACAAATTTTGGATCAAGTATTTTGTGAGTTGTTTGGTGTCCTTATTCCTTCATTGGTGGTTCTGCCTGGCTACAGGGGGTGGCTTCTTCAGGTTCCATGTTCCCACTGTTAGACATCTTACAGAGAGAAAGGAGCTTCAGGTGAGGAGGTGCTTCCATGAGATCCAGATATGGAGCATTTTCTCAGTTGGTGATTGAGGAGGGAGGGCCCATTCTTGGTGGTGCCATCCCTGAGCTGATAGTCTTCTCTTCTATAAGAGAGTAAGCTGAGCAAGCCTGGGGAAACAAGCCAGTAAGAAACAACCCTCCACGGCCTCTACATCAGCCCCTGCTTCCTGATCTGCTTGAGTTCCAGTCCTGACTCCCTTTGGTAATGAACAGCAATGTGGAAATGTAAGCTGAATAAAATCTTTCCTCACCAATTTGCTTCTTGGTCATGATGTTTTCTGTAGGAATAGAAACTCTGACTAAGACAACCATCAGTGAAAGATAGGACCATGGCTTCCTCTGCAAATATACCAGAGGATTGCCTTATCCTGGTTAGGTAAGATCATATTTTCTTGTATATATGTATGAAATATTTAATACTAATGATAAACACTGAAATAAAAAGAAAAAAACAAGATTTGAGTTTTCTCAAAATGTGCCACAAAAATTGTAGAGCCAATAAGAAAAAAAAAGTTTATCAAATCTAAACATGTAATATGACATTTACACTTTTTCTCACCATCAAGTCCTTAGAGACAATGAAAAAGGGTCCTAATCAATTTCTGTACTTGCTCCAATAGATGCATCAGAAGACAGGAGCCAGAGTTTAGGATATCTACCTGTTCTATATTGTGCCACAAGCATTGCCTAGTATCTGTTCAACATGAAACACTGTCACTTGTGAGCCAAGATTGCTCTCTTCAGCATCCTAAATTGAAAATGCGGATCAAAGGATCACTTTTACTACTACTTGTTAGAGGTGGAGAAATGTTTGTTAATAAAATCTATCTCATATGTTCAACAGTATTCAGCCTTGTCAGAAACTCTGATTAATCTGGATAACAGAAATCAAGAAGGAACCTTTTTTTTTTTTTAATTTTCTCTTTGAGTTTTTAATTAAGGCTATAGCAAATATCCAAGCAGTAGGATAAGTCCGAGCTGCATCATTTATCTTAACTATGTCTATAAGTATCTGAAATTCACGCATCCCCCAAAGCCTCTAGACCATAAAGGTCTAACTTTAAATACCAAATGACTTTCTCCACCTAATTGACATTTCTGCATTGGCTTTTCCACTTGGCTAAAGCATCCATCAAGGTGCAGCATGATGCATTAGTAATTGTGAAGGTTTCATTGGGCCCTCAAATAGAAATCCTAAGGCAATTCTACCATCTACAATTTCCCTAATTATCATGCCAAGTTAGAGAAGAATGCCTGGAGCTCAGAGACTTTTGTCTCTACAGATAAAATTCAGGACACATTTTATAACAACCTTTCTACATGAATGACTTCTATTGTGTGGAAAACTATCCACAAGATGGAACACAGGGCCCCCAATGGAGGAGCTAGAGAAATTACCCAAGGAGCTGAAGGGGTCTACAACCCTTTAGGTGGAACAACAATATGAACTAACCAGTACCCCCAGAGCTCGTGTCTCTAGATGCATATGTAGCAGAAGATGGCCTAGTCAGCTATCACTGGGAAGAGAGGCCCCTTGGAATTACAAACTTTATATGCCCCAGTACAGGGGAATGCCAGGGCCAAGAAGTGGGAGTGGGCGTGTAGGGGAGCAGGGCAGGGGAAGGGTATAGGGAACTTTTGGGATAGCATTTGAATTGTAAATAAAAAAATATCTAAAAAAAAAAAATGTGCATAGGTAAGAAATGAATGGTTAGCTAATTTAGAAGATATCTCCCTCTTTTTCTGAGGGCCATCTGGTAGATAGATGGTGTTTCTTTAAGTGTCTGCAGTTACAGTACTTTTATAATCGTTACTGTGGATATCATTGTTTCAGAGAGAAGACAGATTAAGCACAGGATTCTACTCAAGAACCTCACACAATCACATACTATCTCTGAAAGTGTATAGTAGATTGTTTGTTAGAGACTTCCAATGGTTACAAGACACATTTGTTCACCATTTCCCTATGTTTTTTAAATCATACCAGATATAATTTCCTTTCAAAGAGCAAGGATTTGGTTTAGCTCCTTCTTTTAGACATTTCAGTCCATGATTTCTTTGAGTGCTCTAGCAAGGAAAGACACAATGGCAGTGGGTATGTATGCAGCATGACAAAGCTAGTTGTCTGACGAACAGGGTTAAAGAGAATGAACAAGAGCCAGGACACAGCATTGCCTTCACTGTTATCCACCCAACAACAAAAAGACAACCTAGGAAGCTGCTTTTCATCATGTTTGAGCATCCCGCAATTTTACTAAGCAAAGACTATGTCTTCAGTTCTTGGGCTTTGGGGAAACATTTAAGATCAGAAGTATAGCACAGGATTCTCAACTTACAGAGCTGTCTTACAGCTGAAAGTCCTTGGGGCTCTCAGTGCAGAATGAGTAAAGCACAACTTCTCTTTCTTCTTGAGGGCAATAAAGGAAAAAGTAGTCCACTTTATCCTTTGTATGTTGCCATAGTCAGTTATAATTTGTCACAGGACTAGATGACATCCAATGAGTCAATTGAGCTCTGCTGTATAAGTTTTGTATTGCATGTAGTGAATCACCAGAAATTTAACATTTTAATACGTATTATTACTTTTCTATATGCTTAAAGTTTTGTATCCAGTTTATCTTGATATGTTACTTTTAGTATTTCAATAGGCTGCATTTTCATTGCTGTGTAGGCATTCATAGGAGTTCACTTTGAAGGCTGCTCTTGTGTTAACAGAAGTCATTTCTTCTTGAACGTGTAGTTGAGGTCCTGAAATGTGGATAGATACTGTTTGGGGTGTGAGATCTAGTTCATTACTAAATGGCCTTACCATACATAATTTTTATTGATATATATATATATATATATATATATATATATATATATATATATATATATAGAGAGTAAGATGGTCATAGTATTGTTAGTTCATCCTAGAGTGTAGTCTAGTCACTTGTGAGATACCCTCATTTTCTCATCTTCCATAACTTAGAAGCCAGTTATAGATACAATCTCTAACCCCAATAATGGATAGTATGTGATAATGTGATAATGTCCATTCAGCATTATCACATAGTATTCATGACCATCTTACTCATTGGATGTTATGGACAACTGAAAGGGCCAATTTAAATTGTTGCTTTCTTAAATGGTCTGGTTCTTAAAAGATGGGAAATTACAGAGGCAATGTTATTTATTTTGTCTTCAGATTTAGGGGCTGCTCTTCTGATGCTCATGTCGACAAAGTTAAGAGGGAGGGTAAATCATAGGCATACCTTCTGAAGGGTCACAGCCACATGCGCAGTGAGGTTCAGTTAAAATTCACATTAGCATGTGGCCTCTGCTGTGGGGAAACTTTGCTAATCAAGGTCAAAGTCTGCTGGTTATGTTCTCTGAGTTGGCCCAACGTGGAGGACTTCCTCTACCACTAAGGTTTCCACTTCACTGACTTTGTCTGGGGTGCCTGAACACACAAACCTTCTAACCTTCTCCCTGGGGAAGGTTGAATAGGCCTTGGAAGACTTCCAAGTTCAAATTTCTCTTTCCCCTTGCCCAGTAAGTATTTGGTATTCCTGCAATGCAATCTCTCTTCATAGAAATGAGGCATTCACAGATTTAAACTTAAATTTCTAGCCAGTGAATTGCATTTACTTGAATACTCCTTCCAATTCCCCCAAGTTCATATATACCCCTGACTCATTCCAAATAAAGTGTACTTGTACAAGTCCAACACAATAAAGATGTGCACACAATCTAAGGCTAAGAGAGCTGTTTCATTGAAGATTGTGAGAACAGAACTGTGAAACTCTGATACTAAAAGCCTCTGAGAGAACTCTGAGATCTCTCTTTCTCTCTCTCTCTGTCTCTGTCTCTCTCTCCCTCCCCTCTCTGTCTCTGTCTCTGTCTCTGTCTCTGTCTCTGTCTCTCCGCTGCCCTGCCCTGACACTCACTCCCTGACAGACTGAGATCCTGTAGAGTACCACCCTTTCAAATCTTTGCTTCGTCCTTCCAACCTGGACACCCTGAGAGGAAGAAAACAGGACAGTCAACCACAGCTGGAACCCATCACAGTCTTCTGCTGTGCTGCCTTTTTAGAAGGCTGTGGTTGTAGTTATCTTTGGCTACTTTATGGATTATTTTTTTCCAAACTTCTCCACTCTCACATAAACTTATTCCTATGATATTTCTTTGTTTTTTTAAAGAACCCAAGATCCCCAAATTGTCACTCAATGTAGTGATTGTTCCTAAATTAAAATCTAATTTCTGATCTTCTGAGTCTAGTAAAGGGGATAGTGAACTTTTGCAAAATGGACAGAGATCTACAGTATACTTTAGCAAAGACAGTAAGGTTGACCCAATAAATAAATTCTGTTTAACTCTCTAATCTTTACTGACAATGGTGGACAATGTTCATCTTAAGATAATTACACTTAACAACTAACTGAGATTTCTAAGGTATTAGGCCAGAATCCCTTTTCTTCGCCTAATGGAGGTAGAATAAGAAATGGTCCTGAGCGACAGTGAGAAAACTGGGGCAGTGCCTTAAGTGGAATTGGCCGCATTGCTGGGTGCCCCATTTGTCTGTGGATGACTGGCTTCCACGACGCACTGCTTATTGTCAAGACAGCAAATGATCTGAGAAGCAAAATTCATTGTGCAGATTAATTTCCAAGGCCATAGTGGTGTGGATAGCATTAGCTGATTGGATTGAAGTAGTCACACTGTGACATACAATATTGGAGACAGAGGTTCCGTGTCTATTGTGCTGTATACACACTGAGTCCTGCATCGACAACGATTCTAAGGATTTGAGTTCTTTAACTTAGGACCCACCATAAAAGTGCAATGATCTAATCTCAAGATCCTTACCTATTATATCTATCTTCAAATGTATACAGATGCAAAAATACCAGGATATGTTACTTAGACATATGTTTTAGGGATATTAGTCAACCTTTTGTAGTGACCCAAATATTCCAGTAAGCATGATTTATCTCTTGAGTTGTTTGACCCAAAGATATATGCGTTACCCTGACAGCTTTATGTTTAACTGAAGGAAATTAGGTGCTGAGTGAAGACAGGGAGAATACAGCTGGGGAGAGAGACTCTTAGTGGCTAAGGGCGTGGGCTTGCTTTCTTTTCAATGTCCCATAGCTCAAGTCTCACTCAGAATTTATTTTGTTTTCAAGGCGAATGAAAATCCTCAAATTCATGTACAATACACTAAGTTCTACTTCCTGTTCACTCAATTGTAGGTATTCCATTGCAAAAGTCTCACTCCAGACGCATTTTATTTCAACTTTAAAACTCGATTTAGTTGTCATGAATGATTTCAGACAGGACTATTGTGCTTTCTAAATACCTTTAAAAATACTCTACCTCACATTTTTCTTTCTATCAGAGGAGACTAGATAATACAAAATTCTCTTTATATTCCATTCTTCAACTCCTTAATACGAACTCTTTTTCAGTGTAGAGTGGTATGGCCATTTCCTTCCACCTTGTTCCTAATTTCTCTAATGAACATGTCTCCCGATGCTGAAGAGTCATGTATATTTTTTCTTCCTTTTGTAACTATCAAAGTGGTACTGAACTTCACTACCAAATTTTATTCTTTGTATTTTAAAGGGATTTTTCTCCCTCCATCATATTGTTATTGCAGTCTGTTCAGAACTGTATCAGGATCTGGGACCATATAGCTGCTACACTTACAAGAATAATATACCACAGTTTGGGGTGCAAGGTATTGAAATTGATGAGCACAGGTAAAGGACTTCTTAAGAATATTCCACCAAATGCATGTTACCCCAGACATAATACTTATGAATTTAGATTATTTCTACACAAGCAACGGCAGGCACTTTAGGAAAGAAAACATTAGCTGAAGGCTGTGGAGTCTTTCAACATGGAGAGTGAACATTACTAAACCCTTTGTTCTGGAGCAAGTCACCATCTTTGTATTGGCAAGGCTGTTTCCAATAGAAATATCCTTGAAAGGAGAGGTCAGAACAAAGGACATTTAGCAATTCTATTTAGAAGACACTCAACATTTTGAAGGATGCTAAACAGACTCTACTCAAACATTGAATTCGAGGTCAATTCTTCATGCATTGTAATTTAGATAAATGGCATTTTTTTATTTCCTTTGATATTATGAAAACCCGTCTTTTAAATAGTTCAACTTCTAGTTCTAGCCCAAGATGTTAGAGTGCTCTGCCAGTTTAATATCAGGTCCTCTTTGTTCTTCTTTTTTCTTTCTTTCAGCAAATTTGTTTTTCATTTCATTTACATAACCATGAGTTTCGTTATATGACATCATCCAGATACTTCCTTTCATTCTTCCCATGTTCATTGTCCTTCACCTTCCAGCTTTCAATCCTTTCCCGACTACTATGCCTTTCGTCACCCCAAAGATTCCAGTTTATACCATTCAGTTCCACTTAGAACGGAAATGCCAATGAACAGTTATTTTTCATTTATTTTTGATAGGAGACCAGATTATTCTGAAAGCAAGTTTCAAGACAAACAAACAAAAACTCCTAGCCAAGAAAACTAGCAAATGTGTTTCCATGAATGACTATAAACCTTTCTTATTGAGGTGAGCAGTGTTATAAACGCCTACATCTCCTGAGGTCTGCGTCGCAGTCATCCTCCTGGGCCAGCACTGTAGCTCCTTCCTCTTTTATCATCTTGTCATTTCCAATGCAGTAAATTACTTGTGTCCTCTCCACACCCCTATTTATGTTTCCCCACTGTATTAATGGATCTTTCCTTACTTTTACGAAATCCCTCATATTAAAAAAACAATGCAAACAAGGTAGCTTCATGAATGTTAGCTTTGCAAGCCACATAAAAATAATAGGCTTTCGTGAGAAATGTTTATATGCTAGCCAATTTTCATCCTGAGCCCTTTTCCTCCCCATTTTATGTGAATGTCATAGTTGTGGGAAGGAGCATCACCGAGCCTTCCACTCCAATGTCCTAAGGTAGAGAGTGAGTTAAAATGTAGCTGACAATATCCAAGCTATGAATAGTTGTATATTTTGACATTTAACAGGAATATTTCTTCCATATTGTTAACCCTCACAAAGTTTTACTTGATATATTTCCAAACATGGGGCAATTTATTTCTACTTTGTCACTTTAGCCTTAAGGGACACATACCATACCTATGCACAAGCATAAAATTCACTTCTCTCTCTTTTTTCCTATTGTATGAATTATTGCTTCGACCATTGTGGAGCCACAAAATGCTTTAATGCTTTATGTTTCTACATTTATTTATCCCTAGGTAGCCACTTTCAAGCAAGTGTAAGGAATATTGAGAAATTACAGAATGTATATGGAAAATGACATCCTAAGCAGGTGAAAAAGTTTTTTTTGTTGTTGTTGTTAAGAGTTCCAGAAAATGAAATTCTCAATATCTGCAAAAATTCTCTGGGGATCACCTATGTCCATAAGTTATCTGCTTGGGTCTCTTGTGAAAGTTCTGTGTAAGGCAGACTTTGTTCATATACTTTGGAGGAAATGAGGTTTTTGTCATCTTCAGTATAACTCACCCAAGAAGGAACAGCAATAGTACCCATAAGCTCTCTTGTCACATCTGCTGGATGAGATTTCCTAATTCCTCTTCTGTACTTTCAAGGACTGGAGACACAAGGGAAGGTAGGTTATTTGGCTTGTTGTGGCTACAAAACACAATATCAGGCCTAGTAATTTGGGGACAGATAAGTATTTTATCACAATCACATATTTTAAGAACAAGAACAAGAAACAAGTTGGCTCATTTGTCTGGAGGGGGCTACAATGTCTGAAATAGAGTACTCCTGAGTGTGCACATGACAGAAAATGAGAAAATCTTGAATAGTGTTTCCAGAGAGCACAAACTTGAGGAAAACCCTATTGACCAAACCACCCATGAAAGTCCATCACTGACATCCATTATATCACTCACCATTTTACAACAGAGTCATATTCAGAGAAAAGAATATTGAAATAATTATAGGTTAATATTTTTTTGAGATTTGCAGATATTTCTATAAGGTTTGAGAATTTCAGGATTGATGAATGTCTGCTCAGGAGTAACTTAAAGATCAAAACTTTAAGGCAAAAATATAAAATATTAAAAATAGCTTAATGCACATCTATTGGTGTATTAAAAATTAAGGCTAATATTTCAATATAAAAAATGACTTTATTATTATTTTGTGCCTCATAAGAAGCTACTATTATGAGTTAGAATGTAGTGGAATAATGACTGTTGTTTTGACGCGTCTATAAATGTGTATATTTTTGCATATTGACCATGGATATTTGTTTTACTTTTTATATACGTAAGCTTTGGTAGAGACGATTATTTCCCCCATAAACACACTACCTCTCTTTCTCTCACCTCCTCTTCTTGCCACATCTAAGTTCTTTTCTTGATGATTGCTAAACTGATGTGACAGTACTATAGCTAATTCATTTTTCATTCATCTTAAAAATCATCTTTAAATTGATTGGCTCATATAAGTAAAGTGTCTTCAAGCATTCTGTACATTACTATGAATATATATTTTCATATTTCATGAATGAATGCTGTGACTGAGATCATAACTTAGATATATGTCTAATTTTATATTACAATGTCAAATAATTTCCAAAGATGATTATGCTATTTTATATTGCCACCAAAAACTGATTAAAGTTTCCATTGTCCATAATTCATCAATATTGCTATATTCTGTCTTTCCATGTTTTGACAATGTAGTGAGCACAAACTAATATATTATTAGGGATTTCATTTTTATTTATATATTAGATAATTTTGAAAGTGTTTTGCATGGTATTGTGGCTCAAGTCTAATGTTAATAATTTAATAAATTATTTATATTCCTTGTATTCAATTTTAGAAATGAGATGCTTGAGGTATGGGTTCTTTATTGGATATGCTACTAGTAATGTCTCCTTGCTTTAAATTAATTAATTGATTAATTAATTAAACTTGGTTTTTCGAGACAGGCTTTCTCTGTATAGCTCTGGCTGTCCTGGAACTCACTCCTTAGACCTGAATGGCCTTGAACTCAGAAATCCACCTGCTTCTGCCTCCCAAATGCTGGGATTAAAGGCATGTGGCACCACTGCCTGGCTTGCTTTTATTTTTAATAGTTTTTATTTTCATATATGCAAACCAAACGACATGTGGTACTTTGTAAAAACTCTATTTAAAGCCTCTCTTTTTAAAGCTGCACCTGCACACAACAAATACTGGCTTACTTCAGGTCTCAACTTCCACTATTTTTTGAAAGTTTGCTTAAATTTAGAGTAGGAGAAAATTTCTACATAAAGTAATTTAATTAAGTAATAGAATATGATAAAATATCAATAATATTGAGTATGTGTATCTCTGATTGTATTCTGTCAAATTCTCTATACTCTGTTGTTTGCAATTGAGGTGATCAAAACACCTTTCCGATGTTTTTCATGGTTTTAAAATTCTCACTGTACAAAACTTTAACTAGTTTGGTTACATTTATTTCAAGATTTCATTTGAGCCTATATGAGTGGCTTTTACTTCCTGATTTCCTTTTTGGGTGTTTGTCATTTGTATGTGAGAGAACTCCTGGTATTGTAGGCTACTTTAGTATCCTTCTGTTTTACTGACTGTATCAGTTGTAGCAGATTTTTGATAGATCATTTAGTATCTTTTAATGTGCACAGTCATATCTCCTGTAAATAAAGACACTTTGATCTCTTCTTTTCTCATTTGTAATCCCTTTATCTCTTTCATTTGTCTCACCTTTTTAGATAAGGATCATGTACTATACAGAACAGAAGAGGGAGAATGGACATCCATCACTTATTTCTAATTTTAGTGAAAATGCTTTGAGATTTTCTACATTCCACATGATGTTGGCTATAGACTTTCTGTAAATTGCTTTAATTATGTTGAAATACTTCTCCTGTTTACCTAGATTCTTCAGAGGTTTGTTCTTAAAAGGATGTTGGCTTTTGCTAAAGGCTTTTCCTGTATTCATTGAGATGATCAGATGATTTATTTCCTTGAGTCAGTCAACCTATGTTGTAGATTATATTAATTCATGTATATATATATATATATATATATATATATATATATATATATATAAAACTAGCACTATGTCTCTGGAATAAAGTCAAGCTGGTCAAGGTTGATAATCTTTGTGTATATGGTTGTTCTTGAATTTTGTTTGCAAGTATTATTAAGTATATATATATAATCTCAAACATTGGGTATGTAAATTCTTTTTTGAGTATTTTTCTGATTCTCATATCACAGCAATGTCAGGTTCATCACAATAATTCACTTATGTTCCTTCTTTTCATCTTTTGTGGAAAAGTTTGAGAACTGGTTTTAGTTTTTTGGTTGTCTGGAGAGTTCTTTGACCAATTATCTGAACCTATGTTAGGATATTTTAAAAAATATGTTGTTTACATCTCTGTATATTATAGATATATTTAAGAAAGTTATTTTATTCTAATTTAGTTTTGGTTGGACTGATATATCTAGACATTGATATATATCATTCAAATTTTAGTTTTGGTACAATAGAGATTTTTTTAATGGATGTCTTTATAGTTTTCTAAATTTCCTCAGAGTCTATTTTAATGTCTCCTCTTCCAAATCTAATTCGTTTGTTTTTTTTTTTTTTTCATGGCTAGAACATGACATAATGAATCTTTATGAGTAATAGATATGTTTTGTCTTGACTGAATGATAGATGAATATATATATAGTTTATCAAAATGGTCCAATTAAAATGGACAATTCTTATAAAGTACAAAATATACATTCAAGACAAAGTCTAAGGTTAACATATTTCTAACTTTGAGACTGGAATAGAATGCAATGAAAAAGATTAAAAACCATAAAAAATAAATTTTATTTATTATTTAAAGTTTTTAGGTTTTTTTTTTTAGTTCTTGCAGTATATTTTGATCATGTTTTCCTTCTTCCCTTAAGCCCTCTCAGAACCTCTTGTCCTAACCCTATCAAATTTAGTTCTCTGTCTTTCTCTTTCCAAAATTCACAATCACACACACACACACACACACACACACACAACCCCATGGAATGTAAGTTAAAGGGAAAAAAATGTGAAATAAGGAAAAAAATAAAAAGATACAAAGAATACACAAAAATGTCATGAAACCCTGTTCCTTTTGTGTTGAACAACTTAGAATAGTTATTGTGCCTGCACTAGAGCCTAGTCGATGTATCCAGTGGAATTCTATTGCAGGAAAATCCTTTCCCAGGAATTTGGCAAAGAGAAGGAAAAGAATATTCCAAGCAAATATATCTGATAATCCACCCTATCTAGTTATTTTAGTATCTGACAAAATAGACTTCAAAACAAAATTAATGAGAAGCAATGGGAAGGAAACTGCATTAAAGAAAATATTTACCAAGAGGATACTACAATTCTCAGCATTTATGCCTTTTCTCTCTAATTTTATTAATTTGGATTCGCTCTCTTTGGATAATTTAGCAAAATTTTGTCCTGCATGCCATTATTTAAAAGAATTGACTTTATCTTGATTACTTGTGTTGTTTTTGGTTTTGATTCAATCTCATAGTTTTTGAACTGACTTTTTTGAGTTTTCTTTATTCCTGTTTCTCCATGGCATTCAGCTGTATGATTGAGTTATGAATTTTAACTTTCTCAGTTTTTTGTTTAGATTCTGTCCTCTTAGAAATTGCTTGTTGTCTACCAAGGATTTTGTTATCCTAATCATTTTCATTCTATTCTAGGAGGCTTCTTACTCTGTTAAACAGACATAGTATTAAGTAGATTTTTAACAGTTTACTCCTAAACACAAAGAAAGGTACATCTTTAAATCTTTATCAGAAAAATTTTGCCAGGTGTGGTGGCGCACGCCTTTAATCCCAACACTTAGGAATCAGAGGCAGGCAGATTTCTGAGTTCGAGGCCAGCCTGGTCTACAAAGTGAGTTCCAGGACAGCCAGGGCTATACAGAGAAACCATGTCTTGAAAAA